>CM021100.1:606796095-606854588 GCA_007115665.2 Sequoiadendron giganteum | reverse complement strand
CTCTCCCTCCCTATCTGCCTCTCTCTCCCTCTTTCTCTCCCACTCTCTATTTCTCCCACTCTCTCCCTCTCTCCTTCCCTCTCTATCTCCATATCTCCCACTATATATTTCTCCCCCTCTCCCTCTCCCTCCCTCTCTCCCTCTTTCTCTCCCACTCCCTCTCCCTCCCTCTCTCCCTCTCTCCATCCCACTCTATCTTTCTACCACTCTCCCCATATCTCCCTCCCTCTCTATATCAATCTCTCCCACTATCTCTTTCTCCCTCTCCCTCTCCCTCCCTCTCTCCCACTCTCCCCCTCCCACTCTATATTTATCCAACTCTCTTCTTCTCAAACTCTTCCACTCTCTCTTTCCTCCTCCCTCTTCCTCCTCTCTCCTCTTTCTCTCCCACTCCTCTCCTCCTCTCCTCTCTTTGTCTCCCCATCCCCTCTCTCACATCTCTCACTCTCTGTTCTCCCTCTCCTCTCCTCCTCCTCCCTCTCTCCTCTTTCTCTCCTCTCTCTCTCCCACTCCTCCCTCTCTCCTCTCCCACTCTCCCTCTCCCTCTCCCTCCCTCTCTCCCTCTTTCTCTCCCACTCTCTCTCTTTCCATCTCTCCCTCTTTCTCTCCCACTCTGTCTTTCTCCCACTCTCCCCCTCTCTCCATCCCACTCTATCTTTCTCCTACTCTCTTCTTCTCACACTCTCCCACTCTCCCCCTCTCTCCCTCCCTATCTATCTCCATCTCTCCCACTCTCTTTCTAACCCTCTCCCTCTCCCTACCTCTCTCCCTCCCTCCCTCTCTCTCCCTCTTTCCTTCCCACTCTCCCTCTACCTCTCTCTCTCTCTCTTTCACACACACTCACCTCTATCTCCTCTAATATAAGGGTGTAGGGGAGAGATATAGAATTAGGATAGAGGGTATAGACAAAGAGGGAGAAAATAAATATATTAAGAAAACCATATTTCATATAACGTGCTCACATTATAACGCGAGAGCATTATTTACTCCACTAAAAATGGTAAAAAAAATCTATATACCCATGTTGTTAAGGCCCACAGTCTGCATATTCCCTTGGTTCTGTGTGTGCTCTGACAAAAAGTAGCTTTTTGATGATGTTGTGAAGTGTGCAAGAATCCTTTTCACATTCCATCACCTTTCTACCACCTTTGCATGAAATAACAGAGTTTCCACGTTGAAAGACATATAATATCAATTGAAGTTTGGAGGGGAACACGCTATTGAACAAGTCAAATTGTTGTGCAGTTTGAAGAAAGAAGAAGATAAGGCTACATAATTGGGTTGAACTCCTACATTTGAAAGTCTGGTTTTTTAGGTATGTGAAGTCTTTACACATTTTTTTAATTCTATTATGGATTGCTTTCATTTTTGTTTGTCATTATAACCTTACATTGTCAATGCACATTTTAAATTACACAATTATATACTCTTGCCAATTACCATTTTTATCTTGATGCCAAGCATCTACTAGGATCCACAAATCATCAAGGGTACTTCTGAACCTAACTTAAATTGAAGAAGATTAATGAACAAACTCAATCATCTTTTCATCAAAAAAAATTAGAACTTTGTTTCAACTCTTTGTCAGACTCAAAAAAATAGATTAACCATCATAAAATTGATTGTAACATAGCATAAAGCTGATTAGAAACTCAGAACCATTCAATTCGTTCATGATTCACTAATTCAAGAACTCAATGCTGCAACTTACATGGAAAAATAAAAACAAATCATGGAAGGTAACTACCAATTCCTTTATCCAGACATCCAAGACACTATAATCAACATGTTATTGATTGAAATAAACAAAATAAACATTCCAAATATCTCACCAAAATCATCCTTTGAGCATGCTTCCCCTTGCAGTATTTGAAACTCATGGTGCATGGGCACCTACAACCATGCTTCAAAATCTACTTTGGTGACAATATTTATTAAGGTCTTTGGGTGAGTTCAAGATTTTTTAGATGCTTTTTCATAACTTTTATTGAAAATAAGGTCTAAATAGACCAATCTTTCATGTATTTAGGGATTTTGTGAAATTTGGTGATCAAATGTGCAAGTATGCACTCTTGCTTCGGAAAATTATCAATTTTGCCATATAAGCTTTGAAGGAAAATTATTCAAATTGTAAATTTAAGTGCAAGAAAAGAGTCTAGAAGTTGTATTAGGGATGAAATAAAGGTGTTTGAGTGGTCTTAGGTGTCTTGGACAACAAAGTTGCATAATGTTGCCTATTAAGCAAAAGTTGTCAATGTTTGCAATTTTTAAGACAAATGACGGTCTTGGTGTGAAATTGATATTGTTCCATAAAGGAATGTTCCTACTTTCATTTGGATCCCTTTGAAGAGGTTTTCATTGAACTTTGTGCTTGGAATTCATAAATTTCTAGAAACCGGGTTCTTGGATAGTCAAGGGTTTGAGAGAAATTTAATGTCTTAGATGACATCCCACCTATTGTGCTCTCTGTGACTTAGTGGGGTTACCATGTAGGATTTACTTATGATGTTATTAGGAGTAGAGAAGAACAAGTTTAAATTTTCCTCATGAATGATGCTGGTTTAAGGGGAAATGCCCTTTTTTCTCATAGAAAACAATGGTGTAGACCTAAGAAAGAGGGGTGCAAAATTTCTAGAGGGAAGATAAGGGTTCCTTAAGCTTGGGGGGACATTAATAGAGGTTTCTAAGTAGTTTATTTGAATTGGGAAGTTGTGGAAGGTAGGGTTTCAATAAGGAGGCCTAAAAACCCTTGTTTCTTAGGTTCTAGAGAGGGTTTTGAAACTTGTTGATGGAATGAGTACTTGGGGTCCTCGAACCTTGATAATTGTTAGTTTTGAAACCTAAGACAAGACTGTTTTCAGTCATGGAGGCCTTGTCGTGGGTTTTTGAGGGTGTCCCTTTGTAAAATTGGCTAATTTGGGCCCTAGAACAGTGAAATTTGTCATTTTGATTCATATACTCAAATTAGCATTAAGAGTACCCAATTCCTTAAGGACCTTCAAAAAACCTTGAAAATATTGAAAATAACTGATTACAATCAACTAGGTTCCTCAAAACATCAACCAATGATTATGTCATTCACAAGTTGTCTTCAATCTTCCATAATGGCACCATTGTTTACAAACAGAAACTATAATTATTAAGGCACAACCAAACAATTATTTTCTTAATAAATATTTGTTTGAGTTAGTACAAAAAAAATGAAACCTTTCAGAAGTCTTCCCTTACACGCAAACTTAGTTCCTTTGTTGATTGTCCACATTTCTAGTAGCCAAGCATCTGCAAATTGTCACATGTATCTCCCAAACCATGCACACACTTCAGACTGTGATACTCATTTTGGACACCCATTTACCTCATACAAAACATATTACAAGATGGATATTAAGTCCTTCAGAGAAAATGCTTGTAAACTAGTTGTTTCACTCTAAGAATAAGCCTAACTAAGCCTCAGTGCAAACAAGGGTTATTGGTTTTACTACCCCCAACACCAAACCCTCATAACCAATACATCAAATACATTTCATTTGACCTGAAAAAGCTTATAAGTCCATTAGAAGTTCATTTCCAAACAAATTTCCATAAACCCTAAGCTCTAAGCTTCACAATTCCTTGTTTTACCAGTTTGAACACAGTTTTACAATCAAGAAAAAATATTTTCTTCACACCTTAGTCCTCACCATATGATTAGTAACCTTTGAAATATAAAATTACATGCAAGAAGGACTTTGCACACCAAAATTGAGAAATTTCACCAATTATAATGGGAGAAACACAATTTCTCAAGTTCACTGTTTACCCTAATAGAGGTCGAGGGTTTGATAGTTTTAGAGAAAAAATGCAATATCTGACTCAAATGTTAAGAAAAATGAATGATTTTTTTTTTTTATGTGGGAGGTGATTGACTATGAAAACACTTACACACATCCAACCAAGCATTCTTGCTCGTACAAATTTGTACAAGAGCCTGAAACAATGAAATTCTGAAGAAAATATAGAAAAATAGTGTGTTTATTCATTCAAAATCAGATATTCAATCACCCACAACTTTCCAAACATACATGAGGCATTATAAAGGCATTAAATACATGTCTTATCAACTTCCAAGTGCCTCCAAGTGAAAATAAGCCCATATGACCTTTCACCTTCCCTATTTCACAGTTTTTGTAACTTTTCACAATTTTGTATTTGTGCAACGTTTGCAAATAGTGACAAATTTACAAAATACACATAGGACTTAAACATTAAACCTCATAATGATTCCCATACATGGAAAATGTCTTTAATGACCCTCTTACAACATGGAGATACCCAAAATTGAATCAAATTTCAAAATGGAAGCATAGATTGTCAAGGTGCTCCTGCACCATAAACTTATCAAACACTCACAATGCCATTACACTCATTAGTTTTCAGAGTCACCATCATGGTTATTCAATTTCACATAAAAATGTGCTCTAGCCAGCCTAGTGCTTCCATAGTTTGTATATACATATATATGGCATAAGTTGACATTTTGTATGCTTGTCCATGCTTCCATTTTGAGCCTATCTTGCAATCATGGCATGCCACGTTACCACTTTTCTTTAAGCCATTCTGGATTGAAAAAAGTCATGTCACATTTGTCTATGCTAGGTTAAATTTTGTACAAAATGATTGTAAGTATTATTTAAATGAAGCCTTGAATGACATATATTTTTCAATTAACTTGAATGGATACAATTTTTAGGAACTAATATTTGTCTCATTACCATGGTATAGATAAAATTATCTACCATGCCAAAGAAAAAGACAAAGAGGAAACTAACAGATGAAGAGAACAAAACCTTCAAAGAAAAGGAGAGAGTTTGGGTGGTGGCATATCATGAAAATAAGAAATTGAAAATGATTGATGAAAACAAGCCAATTGTAGAGGAACCTCAACCGTCAAAATAGAATGGGAATTGGTAGCACAACAAGCATGAATACAAAAGCATCATCGTAAGACAAATTCAAATATGATAGTTGGAGACACACCCTCTACAGAAAGTGAATTTGAAGGGACACCATTAAGCACAAGCGAATATTGAGGGACACCATCTAGCACAAGTGAATATGGATGGACACCATCTACTGCAAGTGAATATGGAGGGACACCATCTACCACAAGTGAATATTGTTGGACACCATCTAACACATCTCAATTTGAAAATACATCATCACTCGGATTTGACAAAGAACGTATGCCATCATCCCCATGTGAACCTCAAGGTATGTATTCTTCTCCACCCTTGATAGAAGGTACGTAATCTATCCCACCTAAATTAAATATTGATGATATTCCTAATGTTGAGATGTATGTACCTAGGAGAACACCACCTAGAATTTTGCATAGAAAGCCAAAGTATTTGATTAATATTGATGATGATATTTTGCAGTAGATGGAAGGTAAGATTTCAACACACACTTGTAGAAGAAATGTTGATAAGATTTGGGAACGATTCTTTGAAAGGCTAAATGAGACTACAAGATGTCAACTATTTGCTGAAATGATGCGGGGTGTAAAGTATAGGAACATCATGAAGAATCTTGGGTTGAGAACATTGAATGCATCGAGTGAAAACACTATTGTGAAGAATCTAATGGATTCTTATAAGAGTGTGGGTAAGACCTCACGCTCAAAGGATAGTAATGTCACCCAACGTGTTATTACATCAACTTTGGTAAGTTGTCAAAAAAAGAGAGCTCGTCTCATTAGAAAGACGAGTGAACAAATGGGAATTAGTAGAAAAAAATTATAAAGAGACATTCAAAGGTGACAAAGAATTGAGGGCAATGATTCAAATGAATTATGGGCATTCTTAGGGAGACTGTCATGAAAAGATAAATAAGTTGTCAAAGCCTTGAGAACACTAATTGAAGAGTATTGGAAGAATAACACAAGGCCATCTCCAAATAAAAGGGATGTGGTAAGAAGGAGAATCAGTAGTCGGAATCGTTAGCCACATCCAAAGAATTTTTTGGATATGACTCAAACCCAATTTTATCAAAAAATTGAAAATGATTATCCTCAAATTAGTATTTCTCAAATATTTTTTTAAATGCTTAAACCTTTTTATGTCAAGATAAATCACACACGCACTACTTGTTGTTGTAGACTACATATTGAATTTTCTAACCATTATGATGTTTATCGTTCTATATGTTTAGATTTGAATACTAACGATGTTTTGTAGGATTGTGGCATAGAAGCCCCACCAAAATATTCAAAAGAGTTCTTATCAAAAAAATTATGTGAAATAGAGGATGGCCAAATATTCTACAAGACAACATGCTTGGATGGTTCATGCGAGCGTTGTGGTGGCTTCCAGCGTATGCCAGTATGTCAACATATGGAAAGAACAGATGAGGTGGGACAAAAACTAGTAGATTTTGGGAAGTATAAAATAGTGGCATATGCTACAAAAGATGGTTCTCAAGAAAAATGTGTGATTTGTTTATTGAGAAGATTCTAGTGCATCAATTTATGTCCACATTTCATGACAATATATTTTCTGAGTATGCAATGCATACCCATAGGGACCGATGGTTGGACATGCAATTCAAGCTATGCAAGGACACCTTTCCAGTTGGAAGCATAGTATCAATGGTTGAATTTGTGGAGAACTACACTCTATAGACACAATGTGAGGTGCAATCATAGTATTACAACTCCACATAGGTTTTGATATTTGTGCACATAGCATTCATTCATGCATTTGATAGTACAAATGACCAAAGGAAGGTATTGAGGGAGTACCACTTTTACATTAGTGATGATCGCACACATTCTCCAGAGTTCGTGCAAGGTTGCTTCCAGATCTTCTACAGTGGTTTGGCTTAGAGGGGCATAGCATACAACTAACATATAATATGGTTTGACAACTGTGCAACATAGTTCAAGAACTCACGCATGTTCTACTAGTTGTGCAAGATGCATGTCATTACAGGTGTTCAACATATGTGGAACTTTTGTGAGTCCAAACATGGAAAGGGGCAGCATGATGGTATAGGAGCATGCGTGAAAAGAGAATTAGCACGAGAAGAGTTAAAATATAAAGACAGTGCAAAGTTGATAGATTCAAAGTCAATCGTCGAGTGGTGTAATGATTTTATGGGTCCAGGTAATGAAGGTACGTCTTTAGTTCATAGATTGTTTTGGCTGATGGATGATACTAACATTGTACCATATGAAGACTATTGTACACTAACATGATTGAGTGAGGTACACTCTTTCCTTAGCTCAAATTCAGGTTCATGGAGTATCGATACATAAAAAATGGCATGCTTTTGTTCTTCATGTACAATGCAAGCCTCAAATGATTGTGAGTTAGGGGTGTGGGTTGAAAAATGGTTGACAAGTTATCTTAGCCCACTTCACACGTATCGCCCTCCGACAACATTGGAATTGATGTAGATGGAAGCATCGGTCAACTTTGACCACGTATCAAATCTAGTTCAACTAGGTGATATATCTACTTGCTTAGTTGTTGAAATTCCATATCGTTATTTCAAGATATTTTTTGCACATATCAATGCAGGGCATGTTTATGCAGTTATTGTAGATGAAGACAATGAAGAGGGAAAAAAATATTACTTGTGTCATTGTGTTGAGGCCAAAAACAAATTGGAGGCCCCAGTTATAGATGGAGAAAACATCAAATACCCTACAGGCTCAGTTGTGGTTACTAGAACATGGCTTAGAAGGTACCCACATTCAAGTGTTAAACATTGGCTATTTGAGGACTTTGACATGCATCGTAATATTCTTCATTACTCGAACCTTGTCGTGGCATACAATGCATGTTTGAACAAGTATGGGGGTAGACCTTTGAACAAGACCTTGTGGAAGGTCTGTGAGTCTGACCATGAGGCAATACTTGACACAATAAAGAGTAGAACAAACCTGGATGGTTTGTTGGATTAATTTGTAAGTATATGCACATTGGTTCTTAATAATTTATACTTGTATGCACATTAATTTGTTTGATGACAATTCTATCATCTTCTTTTACTTTGTGTATTTTTAAGTAAAATACTAAACAGTGATTGGTGTCCCCTTGCAAAAAATGCAGATATATGAGCCATCCAAGAGAATGTCAGCCATAAAAGCAATGAAACATCCTTATTTTGATGATCTTGACAAATCTCAATCATGATTTTAAGCCATTAGAAAAGTGTGTGAAAAACTTGGTGAGGGAATTTCAAGTTATTCATTTGAAGTTAACCTTATAATGAGCAGCTATGATGTAGACATTATAAGAGCATCTGAAATTTCAACTTACTCTATTCATGAGAGGTGTTGTGTGCAATAGGTATGTTGGAATTCCCAGTGAAGATGTATGACCAGGAGTGACTGATTTGTGAGACCTGCATGCCTATCTATTAGTGCCTTCCATCTATTTTTATTTCATTTCCATTTTGGATGCTCTTTCTTTTTCTCTTTTACTTTGCGTATTTGTAATTTAACTACTAAAAATTGATTCTCTCATTGTAGAAAATGCTGATTTATGAGCCATCAAAGAGAATCTTAGCCAAAAAAACAATGCAACATTCTTATTTAGAAGATATTGACAAATCTCAATTTTGATTTCAAGCCATTATAAGAGCGTGTGAAGCTTAGCGAGGGAATCTCAAGTTACTCAATTGAAGTTAACCTCATAATGAGCACATATGATGTAGAAATTTAAAGAGAATCTTGAATGTATGAGTGACATTGTAAAAGATCTATGAGAACAAAGTACCTAAGGATTTTTAATGAGATTTGCTTACATAATGATATTTACTCAAATATTGTAATTTTGGAGTTCATGTTTGGTGTAGTAGCACCTTGTTCTGTAAATGCCTTCAATAGGAAAATTTGCAAAATTTGAATTTTGAAATGTAAACAATGTGAAAAAGGTCATGTAAAGGTCATATGTAATGTATTCAAAGTCTCAAAGAGGTCATTAGGTGATTAGAGAAGTGATACAAAGCATGTAAGGTCAAATTAGGATGTTTTAGGTGTGTGTGTGGTTATTTGTGTAGGGGAATTCAAGAAACAAAGGTGGAGTTGTTGCTAAAGGGTTTTATGATGAATTTTCAAGTGAAAAAAGTGGCTCCAAATGATGTTTTGAGGAAAAATCTTGTCAAATGACTTCACAAAAAATGACTGATCTAGATAACTATTACTGAGTTACAACACATACTTCAAAATCAACAGTGACTATCTTGGAACATGTGCATAAAAAATGACCTTCTTCGTTGTCCTCATTAGACTAACTAGGCCTGATTTACAAATGAACATACCTTTAAACATTCAAGAACCCCCTTAACTTGTTGGGGCAGAAATTTTCATGTATCCAAACCCTCAGATCCACAATTTTTCTGAGGACAAACTCACTCCACCATGCCAAACCAAAACCCTTATTTTATGCTAGTATAAGGAGGGTTTATTGAAAGGAATGGTTCCACAACTTACTAGAACATACCACCACCTCAGACCTTCTTAAAATCATCTGCACAAACTCAAAATACAATCACCCAACCTCTACATGAAATATTTTATCAAACCCTAGGGTGAAACCTCATTTTTCATGCCCTTTTCCATAAAAATCTATAGGGGCAGCAATACAAACCCCATAAAATTTATTCCCTTTCACTTAGAAATTTCTTGTCTGATCCTACAGGACCACGTTGGGCCCCTCTACAAAAACCTCTCTCGGTTTTGGCTATCTCAAAGTGGTTTTGCCGTGGCGGCGGATTTTCACTTGATGGAACAAGTGTCAAATTCAAGCTGTGCAAAGTTGCAAAGTGGTGCAAATTTCGCTCTGCAACTCGTGTGACCAAAATAATTGCTCGAACGTGTTTGAATAGGTATTTTTATGTTAGGCATGGTCTTTTTTCACACTGAAACACACAGAATCGCTTCGAGCTACGTTCCACTAGATCGATCCCTTAAGGGTCCAAAGTGCAAAATGGTTGCAAACTTTAGCATGCTATTACTCGGATACCGTGATGCTTAGAAAATTCTCATCTAATGCTAAAAGACCATGTTGGGCCCCTCTAAAAATAAATCTCTTAGTTTTGGCTATCTCAGAGTGGTTTTCCCATGGTGGCAGATTTTCACTTAATGGAAAAAACATCAAATGCAAGCAGTGCAAAGTTGCAAAGTGGTACAACTTTCATTCTGCAACTTGTGTGACCAAGTAGACTATTCCAACACATATGAATAGGTATTTTTATGCTAGGCATGGTCCTCTTTTGCACTGAACCACGTGGAATCGCTCTGAGCTTTGTTCCACTAGATCGATCCCTTAAGGGTCCAAAGTGCAAAATAGCTGCAAATTTAAGCATGCTATTACTCAGATACCATGACACTTTGAAACTTCTTTTCTGATCCTACAAGATTGCATTGGACCCCTCTAGAAAAACCTCTCTCGATTTTGGCTATCTCGGAGTGGTTTTCCCATGGTGACGAATTTTCACTTGATGGAAAAAGTGTCAAATTCAAGTTGTGCAAAGTTGCAAAGTCGTGCAACTTTCGCTCTGCAACTCGTGTGACCAAACTAACTGCTCCAACGTGTCTAAATAGGTATTTTTTATGCTAGACATGGTCTTTTTTTGCACCGAAACACGCGGAATCGCTCTAAGCTATGTTCCACTGGATCAATCCCTTAAGGGTCCAAAGTGCAAAATGGCTGCAAACTTCAATATGATATTACTCGGATACCATGATACATAGAAACTTCTCATATAATCCTATAGGATTGTGTTGGGCCCCTCTAAAAAAACCTCTCTCAATTTTGGCTATCTAGGAGTGGTTTTCCTGTGGCGACGAATTTTCACTTGATGGAAAAAGTGTCAAATTCAAGTTGTGCAAAGTTGCAAAGTGGTGCAACTTTCGCTTTACAACTCGTGTGACCAAAATAATTGCTACAATGCATATGAATAGGTATGTTTATGCTAGGAATGGTCTTTTTTTGCACCGAAACATGCAGAATCGCTCTGAGATACGGTCCACCAGATGAATCCCTTAAGGGTCCAAAGTGCAAAATGGCTACAAACTTTATCATGCTATTACTCGGATACCATGATGCTTAGAAACTTCTCATCTGATCCTACAGGATCATGTTGTATCCCTTTACAAAAAAATCTCTCGGTTTTAGCTATCTTAGAGGGGTTTTCCCATGGCGGCAGATTTTCACTTGATGAAAAAAACATCAAATGCAAGCAGTGCAAAGTTGCAAAGTGGTGCAACTTTCGTTCTACAACTTGTGTGACCAAGAAAACTATTCCAACATGTCTGAATAGGTATATTTACGCTAGGCATGGTCCTCTTTCACACCAAAACACGTGGAATTGCTCTGAGCTATGTTCCACCGAATCGATCCCTTAAGGGTCTAAAGTGGAAAATGGCTGCAAAATTCAGCATGCTATTACTAGGATACCGTGATGCTTAGAAACTTCTCATCTGATCCTATAGGAATGTGTTGGGCCCCTCTACAAAAACCCCTCTTAGTTTTAGCTATCTTAAAGTGGTTTTCTCGTGGCGATAGATTTTCACTTGATGGAAAAAGTGTCAAATTCAAGTTGTGCAAAGTTGCAAAGTGGTGCAACTTTCATTTTCCAATTCGTGTGACCAAACTAACTGCTCCAATGCATCCCAATAGGTAGGTTTACACTAGGCATGGTCCTCTTTCATACCCAAACACGTGTAATTGATCTAACTTGCGTTCAATTGGTTTGATCCCTTATGATGGCATGCAAAACACTGGAAAAGAGAAACATACAAACGATGGTTGAGAAGTCCGAGTATTCCACACAAAAAGAGTATGATCATTGGCGTAGAGTACCTTGTTCCTCCATTTGATGAAGAAGGTCTAATTCAGTGGTTTTAGTGATTATCAGATGGCGAATAGGTTGGTCAATAGGTTTGTTGTGGGTATTTTGAGCATGCTTTGTCTTGAATAAGGTCAATTAAGACCATTAGGTATATTTTAGGGTGACTTTTGGGTCTGGTGATAAAAAATGTGAAAATTTCAATCTTGCACTAGAAGTTGTCTTTGTAGCCTTTGAAGGAATTTATTTGAATTTGTATATGATTGTGAAAGAATGGAGTTTTGTCGATATAATAAGGATATTTGTAAGCCATTTGTGTGGGTTTAGAGGTCATTAGATGTACTCATTAGGTTGGAGGAGTCTAAAGTTGCAAATTTATAAGTTGCTTAAAGCAACAAATTTGAAATGCAATGGTTACTTGTTTTGAAAGTTGTTTTTTAGTTAGTTGAGGGCATGGATCAGTTAGAGAAGGGTGTAAAAAACTATGTAAATCCTTGAGAGGCTCGAATGGAGGTTGTTGATGAACTTTTGGAGAAGATCTAATAAGAATTATTCACACTGTTCTCTACTTTTTAGATTTTTGATACAAACTTGTTGATCCCATACTTGGTATGATCTCCAGCTTCCTGTATGGTCCCAAGGCTGACATGGATTGAAAGAGGGTTGAGTTTTCTTTCTTTTGGCGGTGGTTTGGTGCAAAACCATAAAGGAATAGGAGAGTTCTTATCATTGAGTCAAGTGAATGTTAGAGTCTTAGTGGGAATATTTGAAAAAAGCTGTGTCAAATCACAACTTGGTTGAGCCACTCTGCATCACCAATGGTGCTTTTCAATTCAAAGAGTGATTGTGAGTGTGTTTCTTTGTTAAATAGACCTATTCGAGGGTCTAGGACAACGTTGAGTCCATTTCTTATTTGTATTATAAATTATAACTTGCTTTCTCCCGAGTCCATTTCGTATACAAGAAATAATATTGCAAAAAGTTGACATCTAGATATTTTGATAGTGATGCATCAAGAACATATTGGAATATTTTTATGAATCATTTCATGGAATGCCAATTGTAAATGTGTTTTTTTATTTTAGATAAAGTTGATTAGCATCAATCAATTATTATTCAATACAAACCATGAAGGACAACAATGATCAATGCTAGGGCTAACCAATTAATAATTATACACGTGAATAAGTCAAGCATGTAAATGTTAATAAGGGAAGCACAAGTACTCAAAAACACATAAGCCTCAAAAAGTATACATATGAATACATAGTATACAAAAATTAATACAAAGTATATGCATGAATACAAGGTATACGCATGAAAACATGTAAGCCACAAAGTATACATTCAAACGCTCATAAGTCACAAAGTATACACGTAAGTTGTAAAGTATACACTTGAATACATGTAACTCATATCTATTGAACCATCAATTTAGAATGCAAATATGGACTTGAATCAATAAAAGATATTTGTATTAACCAAATATCCATGAAGGCATACATCAATATATGTCGATATAAGTATGAAATATATGTACAAAATAGCCATATAGGCTTACGAGAATCCCATATAGCATACAATGTCAAATATGTCCAATAAAAAATATGTACACAACTTCCATGTAGGCATATAACAAAGGGCTCTCGAATAAAAAGTCATTGCTCTCCATGCCCTGGAAATAAAATCTTTCCCTTTCTTTTTTGATCAGATGGTGATAGGTCTGCCACATTTTTGCTGTGCTCGAGGAGTGCTCCTGATGTTCCTCCTAGGGTTTAGTTCATGGTGAAGTTTTAACTGTTACAATAAGAAGTAAAGACATGAATATATAGAAATTACATTATAAAAAATGATATATTTGACAAAATAATCACTTATCGCCATCTCACGATCTCTCTTCATGAGGGAAATATTCTTACGCCCATGCTCAGGCGTGCTCAAGCCCTATATAAACCATACAAATAGACATTAAACTACATGAATCAATAATGGTTTGATTTTTCACTAACTAACATCTATAACAAAAAATGTAAATGTAAATTTACTAATTTTCCTCATACCTCTCCTATTGGAGCCATTGAGGATTGTATAGCAGATGTCACACCAATATCCATTTCCCTCATCACATTCGAAGGTGTTTCGTCTTGCAATAATTGGAAATAAAACAAGAAATTATTCAACATAATCAACGATGTGCATATAAACTACACAAATCTATTAAGTACTTGATTCATTAGTTAAAATATTTATTCTATTACCTTCATGTAGGTTTGAGTAAATCCATCGCCACTGGGAAGTGTTCCATCAAAACCTCCAATATTAGTTTGTTCAACATCCAAAATAACATATTAAATTACCATTCGTAAAACAATGCTATTAACATGCAATAAATTTATAATTGTTTACTAGTTACATACCCTAGCGATAGGTGTACTACAAAAATAAGTTGGTGGGGGGCCAGTGTATCCAGTCTCAACACTATGACCTTGCAATTTTATTAAAATCATAAAACATTTTTAGTTAATCTTGCATTTCAAAATCAAAATTTAATAAATTAAATTCAATGAACATGCACTAACTTTTACCTGACTATCAATGCCATATGCCTCATGCAAAATGTCAGTTGCCCTCTCCATCTCCATAGCTACAGATGGATCCTACATACCAGTCTCTCGAGTGTTGGTGGGGTCATATGAACAAGTAGCCCCGCAAGATTGACACACATGTGTTCGAGGGCCACCACTCGAAGAATCCCCTGGATGGCACTATAGAATAGAGCTATTATGATGGATGACACTCTAGGTCAAAGTTTTGATCACTTGCAATGTCTCTACGTCAACACTTTCCTTCGCGGTGAAAGGCATAACAACGTGCTCACAAGGTGGCCTAGCGAGAGCTCGTTTACCTTGCCACATAGGATCTGGTTGTGCATCAGGTCTATCCTGAGCTGATCCCCCACCTCTCCCCTAGAAATCCCTCATATCAAAATAATTTTGGATTTTGTTCAATATGAACTCACTGTATAGTTTTCTATGAAAATATTGCAAGACTTCACAATTTTTGCACGGTGGGTAATTGAAGACCATGTACCACCTATCATAAAATTGGTCCCTAATCTGTTGGTGGTGGCACCAATGGATAGTAAAACTCTTTGCATTGAGGGTAATATTTTGATTTGTGCGTGTGTCGATGAATAATGAGCACAAATCATCTTTTGTAATTTTTAAATCCTTTACATCTTTGTATGATAGTTTATTTGCATAATAATCCCTAGCCACCTACCTCCTATCTTGCCATCTAGTTATTTGTTTGCTAATTGCATCTACATTTTTTAACATATCTTTCAATGAATTTGCTAGAGTCATTCTTTCTGCGGTTGAACCATTTGGATCACTCAACCTACTGATCAAATCCTCAATTTTCTTTTTATTGTTCTCAATTTCACTCATTAAATTTTGTTGAGTGTGAGGAGGGGGTTGAGTGATTGGTGGAGGAGGTTGTTGTTGTGGTTGATTTTGATCTTGAGGATTTGGTTGGTTTTCCTGTTGAGGATCTTGAGGGTTTGCAAGCTGATTTGCATCTCCTAAAAATTCAAACAAATATATATCAAATTCAACCTAAAACTAATAAATTCAACCTAAAACTAACTAATTCAAAACAAAAACCACATAATCTTTACCTCTCACACCTCCTCATCATCATGGATCCATAGTTGTGAAGAAATAACAAATGTTGGTGAAGAAAATTGTTGAATTTCTCCTCCTAGAGCGCGAGCGTGAAAAAATGGGAGTTTTGGCCACGACTGCAAGGAAAAAACAGTCGAAATACAAATGATAGATTTTCACTTTTTTTTTTTTTGCTTTTAACAAGAAATAAAGCGCTCACATTATGGCTTTTCGAAAGTTTTTTTTGAAGGGTGTCCACGAAATGGCTACCCATTTCCATGCACCCGCCCAATTATGCATTCTAGTTTATAAGTGCATCATGGATCGTTGACATTTTTTCTATATTGGAGAGAGAGTATCATTGGGGAAAAGGTTCTAGCTAGTGAGGGTAGCTTGTCATGATGGAATTACACACACACACTTAGATTCATGTAGCTAAGTTACATAAAATGAGTGTATATATGTGTTCTTTCCTGCATATAATTGTTGAAGGATGAAACCTAGAGAGTTCATATCAGTATTGGGTCATGAGCCAAACTTAGTGCAATAGTACGCTACTTGATGATTCTCTTGACCAAGGGTGATAATTGAATTGCATGAGAGTAAAATCTCATATTATATAAAATTAGGCTATTTAAATAATTTGGAGAGCTCGCATCATTGATTGGTTAGTAGCCAAACTTAATACAAAAGTGTGTTACTTGTTGATATTTATTGTATTTTGAATTCCATCAAAATGGACTAAACTAAATAGGAACTTACATGAAAATATAGATAATATATATTTTTTCTTTTATTTAATTATTATTATAATAAAAAGGATAATAAATAAAATTATATTTTTATATTAATATTGATACTATTATTACATAATAATTATATTTCAATAACGAAGTGCTAAGGATTCTTATTTTATTTTAAATTACAAAAAAAAATAAAGAAATAAAATAAAATAAATAGGAGTAAGCTCAAAGACTTCTCCTTTCCCTACGTGTCTTGCAAATGTCCCCACAAATTGCATGTGCAAGAGGCATGACAAGTTGCTGGCAAAGGTTGTGAAAGAAGGCTTATGCCTAGCAATTGCATTTGCTTAAATATTCTCTAAGGACTTTAAGAAAAATAAAGACTTGAATGATTTTAAAAGAAATAAAATCAAGAAAAAATGGGGAAGAAAAAGAAACAATAAAATCAAATATCCTCCACTTGTACTTGGTGGATGCTTCTAGAAATCTTCATAAAGTATAAACGTGGAGGATGTTGGTAGAAGCTAGGGGAAAAAGAGGCATACACTTGGCAGTTGCATTTGATTAAAAATTTCAAAGGATTATTTTTAAGAAAGAGGGAGAGTTACAGGGAGAATTTCTCAGCATGCTAGGCCTGAGTTAGGAATCATATTTGTGTTCACCTAGGAAGATAAGACAACCAGATTATCAGAGATCTTGTTAGAAGTTGAAGCCTATGATTGAGAGTGTTTCAGATATATTATTGTAGACAAGCATGATACTTAGGATTTGGACATGGAGACTTGTTCAAGAAACCTCCTTCCCTTCACCTTTCCCAACCTAGAGCAGAGGCACTTGGCTTCTTGAGGTAATTCTCTATAAGTATAGAAATTTCAGCTCTTCTTATGCTATTGTAAGATAACTTGATCATTTATGGTCATTTAAACAAGCATGAACTTCATATTTTTTTCCCCTCATTGTATCATAGTTTATAAACCTCAAAAGATGAAGTCTATAACTGATTATTAAATAGTTCCCAACATTCTAAATGGTTATGCTAAACAACAAATAAAATAAAATGACAAACTGAAATTACACAGCTTGAGTAATGGATGAAGAATCAAGTTTTAGGGCTTAATTTCTATTAGTAGTATAATGATTCTTCTTGGGTGAATAATACTGCTTATTCCTCCATAAATGTTTCCCTCATACTAGTCTAAACATCTGATTCTATATGCAAATGATGTCCTTATTTGGCTAAGAGTATTATCTTCCTCCATTTGATTTATTTTGTTGTTTTCCCTTATGTAGACCTTTCATGATAATGACAGTGGAGCCAAACTCTGTAGGATAATGTTGGTTCCTCCTTGTGTTATTTTTCCACATAGTTGATCTGAACCTTGTTGGTATAGTTTTTTTTGCTTTTCAATTTATTAAAATCAATTTGGCCATTTGTATGAGCTTCCATGAGTAAATTATATTTGAAGGTGGAATGGAAACCATTGAATCGGTTTTATATGGAAGTGTGTATGAGCTCTCAATATATATATATATATATATATATATATATGTGGAAACTATGTGTTCAACATCATATTAGAGTGTGGCTAAGCCAATGATGTCTTGTCTCATAATTCTTTCAATTATATGAACACTTAATTCTTATAGAATACCATCCTAAGGTTTTCATGAATATAACCACTATTTTGTTATCTAATTATTTGGTCGCTTAGAAAAGGATTTAAATAACAAAAATTATATGATTATCATGTGGTCAAACTGTTGTTTGAGTAAATAGTGAGTTATAGTGCAGATAAAACTGCTCTTTAAGTGGTTGGGATTAATGGAAAACCACTTTTGGGTTTTGTTCTCCATCCTTCCACCTTTCTGGAACATATCAAAGTTTTAAATTTGACTTGAAAATGTGGAAGATGTGGTGGTTTAAGCACTGTCCTGTTTTGTCCCAATCAACAAATTGGAAATTGTTAAGTAGTATATGATGAAAACACATGATTTCAATGGATATTATAATTATATGCAAAGGTATTATCATGGAATGGACTGAATTTATTAATTTGTATTATCCCTTTATTGATTCTAGAAGGATTCTAGATTGGGGAAATAGCAACGGAGCAGAAAAACCTTTTGTCCCTAAATCTACTTATTTTGAATAGAATAAATAAATTGATAGTATTGAAGATTGTATTGCTTGGTGGACTGATCCCTAAACATCTTTACTTCAAGATATATATTATTTAAGCTAAAATTTGAGAGATTAGAAGTCAGTTATGGGCTTGTTTTCTAGTATTGCTTATCCATATTTTGAATGTCTAGTTGTCATTGTGAGTTATTTTCTCTTTCACATAAATATGTTCATTGGAATTTAGTGCATTAGATATATGTTGCATGGACATATAAGTATGCTATATTCATAGTGTTTCACGTAGTGAGCTAGATTCCATCATGCATGTTGCCACATATTGCTAGATCCTTGTGATGGGTCGGGCTTCTCCAAGTGGAGTAGCACAGGGAAGCTAATGCTTCATGGTAGGATGGATATCACCTTGATGATGCTCTCTATCTTCTCTCTTTTGCATAATATTATAAATAAAGGAAATAGAGAAGGGTTTGTAATGAAGTGTTCTTATATTCGCATATTTTTATATATTGTCCTTTACAGTTTGAATTTGCTATAGAAGAGCATGGATTTTGTAATTAATTTTATTATGTATGTCATCAATTAGTTTGTAAGGATGTGTATCTACATCTACATAAAAAATGCCTTGAGTTTTAAAGTTACATCAAGTATTGTGAATAGACTCATTCTTTTTCCATTTTAAGTTAAATAAGTAAATGGCATAGATTCAATCATGCCTAAATGGTGATATATTGTTTATTTTGAGTCTTATTTATTTAGTTGATTAAATTCATCATCTACAACATGATAGCTTTGGATTTTTATGAGAGAGCATGGTTGTTATAATTACAATTGGTTACATATGTTATTAATTTGATTTTTGTAACTTATTATGATTCAAATTTTATACTTATGTCAAGATATTGTAAATAGATATGTGATAATGATATGATAATGGTAATAGTTAGAATCATTTTACATTTTAGAAAAAATAAAAATAAAAATAAATTAATTGTTTGTTTAACTACTTAGATTGATCTACATTAGCTTCATGTTACTCGTTGATTTTCATATTTTATTGAGTGATTAATTGAGTGGTTGTTACCACTCCTTTAATATTGTGAAGATATCCTTGAGTAGCATAGGAAAATAGAAATATGATGGAACAATCAAATAAAAAGACTCATTGACCAAACATATCAATAACCATTATTTTTTCCTTCCAAAAGATGAATGCTCATATAGGATAATTCTTGTTGGAAAAAATATATATTCCTTAAGGAATGGTAGTTCAAATAAGATTTGGCTAAATTTGGTTGGGAAACTGATCAATAGGCTTGGTTGGCTAGCTCAACATGAGTCTTTTTTATTTGTGATTTTTTCTTGAATGCTCGATGTCTCTAGGTAATATATGTTTTTGTACTTGCTTAATTATCATGCCTAGGCATTAAAAATTTATTATGATGATAATGGATGGGTATGATCTAGGTTTATTATGATTGGTGGTAAGTGAACCATTTTATTATGAGTGCTATGTGATGGTGACATGGTGGTTGTGAAAGGTTTTCTCTCTGCAATTTTTTTTTCACCATGATACTTACTTAAGGCACCATCAAAGTGGTTTCCACCATAGGGTGAATTATTTCTCTTTACTTTTTCCTTTTTTTCTATTTTGTATTTTGTATTAAGATATTATGAGGATCATGTGAAGAACTTATTTAGGTGAACTCTATTGATGGTTTGTGTAATTAGGGCTAAAATATTAAGGTTAATGCAATAAAATATATAAATCAAACCTTAATAAACAATGAAGCACAAATGAGAATAAAGACATAAAGCATAAAATAATATTACCAAATATTCATGCCACCATTGGTTCACCTCCATTGCACTTCTTCATTTTGATTGAATATGATAATTGCCCTCAGATTTCATTGTGCAATAATAAGTCTATGACAAGTGACTAGAAAAATATTGAAGATTGTTGTCTCACACTAACAGCATATACTTGCATAATATATGTAGATCTATCAAAATGACAATGAAAAGGGTAAGGTATTTTATAGAAAAGACAAATTTGAATGAATGGTTGAGATTGGATGCCAATAAGGTGTCTTAATCAATGGCCAAGAATGAAAGTTGTAGTATGAAATAGGGTTAGGGCTAAATTAGGTAAAATTATAAGGATTAAGGGTTGAGATTGAATTATGAGATAATTCAATCAAGGGCTAAGATTAAATGAGATGTCAAGAGATAAGATTTGATGTGGAAGATAATGAATAATTAATAATTAAAATAATTATTTAATTATAGAAGAATGTGACAAAAGGAATCATTTTGAATTAAATAATGATTTAATTCAAAATTAAAGAGAGTGGACCAAATTAAATAAATAAAATTTATTTAATTTAGGAGAGAAAAGGCTAATGAATAATTAAATAATTAATTTTTTTATATTTAATTATAGTCTAAAGTGGACAAAAAATAAATAAATAAGAATTTATTCAATTTTAGAAAGAAGAGGACTTAATTAGTGACATAATTAAATAAATAAAATTTATTTTATTTAATTAATCAAGGAGGAATAAAGATAAAAAAATGAATTAATTAAAAAATTAAAATTAATTAATTAATAGAAGAATTATGACTTTAGAAAATAATTAAATAATTAAAATTAATTAATTATCAAAGACAAAAGGGGAAATGATGGAGAATTTAGAAATCGCAAGCCTTGGACAATTTTTAGTTTCTATATTTTGCCTGTCTTTGATACAATGCAGTTTATCATGTTGTGTCAAAGAAATTCAATCAAAACATGCCCCAATGTAAAGAGGATGAGAAATGATGACAAGGAGGGTTGTGGTATGCCCCCTCGAGAGGACATGTGGGTTCAAAGAACATGAGTGTTCTCTCGAAATTGATAAGAGGAAAATAGATAAGCAACATATAAGAAATGTTAGTGTGGAGGATATGGATGTTAGTGGAGACAACTTTAAAGATGCATATTTTTCTAGACAAGACTCTACACTAATCATCATTGGGCGGTAAAATGACACAAATGGACAACAAACACCATGGCATGACATAGACCAAGGTGTGCAAGGTCACTTGCAAAATAG
This sequence comes from Sequoiadendron giganteum, assembly GCA_007115665.2. NCBI lineage: Eukaryota > Viridiplantae > Streptophyta > Pinopsida > Cupressales > Cupressaceae > Sequoiadendron > Sequoiadendron giganteum. The sequence goes on along the minus strand of CM021100.1, from coordinate 606,833,107 downwards.
ACAGTCGTAGACAAGGAATGTCCTAGCTCATACTAAGGGCCAAGTTGCCCCAGTCTTTTTGTCAAGACAATCCATAGACAACAATCAAAGAAAACAAAATAGGTCATGAGACAACATCGCACCTCTAAATCCTTCATGGGACATCCTTGAGGTAGCTAGTAACATGACCAAGAGACAGAGGAATAAAAAGATAAGACAAAATAGGCCAAAAAAATTAATAGCCATTTGGTTGTGTTTGCCACTGTTTTCCTGTCAAAGATTGATTGCATGATAGTTTGACATTTTGACAATTTGGACGGTTTTGGTGGGTTACCAAATCGATAGTGTTGACGGTTGGACGATGCCTATCATTAGGAAGGACACATCCTGAGAAGGAAAATGAAATGTTGACGAGGTCCAAGTCCAAGAAGGACACATCTTGGAGGGGACCAGAGAGTGACAAGATTGACATTTCTTTGACAAATTGACTGATTTTGATTGTATGATTGATTGGGTTGTGTTGTCTAATTTGGAATTAATGACCGGTTGGACTATGTTGTCTATTGTATTATGTCTAATTTTGACTGTTCCTGACTTATTTGATGAGACAAGATGAATCCTAATGGACTGACCTAATGCCTCGAGGGCACATTGACAGACAACCTTGCCTACATTGAGTTGCAAAGGCAACGTAGTTCGATGATGACATGGACTGACTAACATGACTAACTTGACTCTTTTTTGGGGGTTTTTGAGAATTATTTGGATTTTTTTGGGTTTTGACATGTTTCGATTCTTTTGGATTTTGAAGTTTTATATTTTTTTGGGATTTTTTCAGGACATTTTATGATTTTTATTTTTATTTTTATTTTTTTTAGGATTTTTTTCAGAACTTTTTATGATTTTTATGGCTTTTTGATATTTTATGAGGATTGTGACAAATGCATGCGAATGATGCCTACAATAAAGTAGGCACACATGCACAATAATCCCAAGACAATCATGATCTTGCCTCTAATCAAGCTGAATACCAATTGACAAGTGATGATGATGATGATGATATTATTTGACATGGGAAGGACACATCCCGAAACAACGTAATGATGGTGATTATGTGACTAAAGGATCAAGGTTTGCAGTAGGGCTCAGAATAAAGCCAAGGAATTTTTTGGATGATGCACTAGGTTGCATAGCAATATTGTTAGGATTAGGCTCATTGCATTTGGAATGACTTCGTCAGGACTATATGGGATGATGGATGATATTTAGACCATTGACAAGGGACCCCAAGATAGGCGATAGGTATAAAAGGAAGATGGATGGCTATGGGAGACATGAGACTGGAGGAATTGTCATGTGATCTTCAAGGGCTATGTTGCATAGGGATAATGAGGCTATGAAAGTAAGGACATGCTATTTCTTGAATAGGGCATGGTCAAAAGGATAGACATGTCAAAAGTTTTCCCAAAGCATGATTTATGTTTGTACCTCAGTCGCTCTCAAGATAAATGGATGGAAATGCCAAGGCTTAGATGGATAGATGCAAATGTCATAAGTAAATTTCATAGGAAAGGTATGGGAAATGAGAGGACTTGCTCCCAAGTGTAGTGGTCTTCATAGATAATTTCTTTTACACATGACGCTTGTTTGCCAGGTTTTCATCATGGTACTTATCCAAAGCGCCATAAGAATGGTTTTTACTATTGGACAAAAAAAATCTCTTTACTTATTTTTTGAATTTTTTTATTTTTTTGGTGTCTCCAGGACGCTTGTTTCCTAGGTTTTCATCAAGCTGACAATTTTTTTGATTTTTCAATTTTTTTTTGGTATTTTGGAATTTTTTATATAGGCAGGGTGTCTTGGATGCTCACTGATTATTTTGAAGTTGTTGTCGGTACCGATGTAGAGATGGGTGCCATGATATGCCAATGATGACCTTTCTGAAGCAGTTGCCTTGTCAGGATCATAGTGCTTGCATACGACTGATTGATGTCAATGTGATCATTTTTGATACTAGAGTTGGCCTTATCAAAATATGTACATCACGATAGAGTGCCATGAGATTCCTTATGATAAAGAGTTGCTACCAAGATGTGACAGATTTGTGACATGGGATTTTTGGACTTTAGGCGAGATGTAGGATTATGACAGATGGTGGTAGGCGTGGAAGAAATTTTTGGATGTATGGATGAATCACTTTTTATTTTCCAAAATATAAGTGTTGGATGACGGAGTTTGGAATTTGGATTAGGATAATGTTTGGAACCAACACTTTTTGATGCCTTTCTTGATGACCATTTTGAAGGAGGCAGACATTTATTATATGTGGGAGTCCTCTTGTCTTGTGGCTCCAGATTTTGATTGAATTTTGAATTTAGAATGTTTTCTTTGCTTGATTCATTTTTCTTTGGGATCCATTTTAACTTCATTTGTCCACTTGGATTTTTGTACTCAATGGCCTTTGACATTTGATTTTGGAATTTAGACTTGTCATAATTTTTTTTTTGTTGGTTCCAAATGGTAGGTTTATTCATGTTGGGATGATGGTGGATGGTGTGGATGGATGGAGTGTTGGAAATAACCTTATGACAAGGACTACTCATGACATCCATTTTGATGTTTGTATTAGATAAAGTTGCCCCCAATATTGAGGAGGTATCATTAGCATCATTAGATTTGTCGATTGAGGAATAGCCAAGACCTTGATGTCTGTAATTTACCTTAAGTTATATTGGTTCATGAATTCCTTGCTCGTGTATGCCTAGTCCTTTGCCTTGATAATGCATGTTCTGGTAGATTATGTTTGTGATGGGGTACTTGTCATTTTGGAAGCAAGACGCTAACCCATCATTATTCAGTCGAAAACCTTTACTCAAAATTTTATCATCTATAAGAAAGCTTGCTTTGATGAAGATAGATGACCCTATTCGATAAGATGTCGTAGCTTCATTGACATGTTGGCTAGAGAATTGATTAACATCTATGGTTTGATTTTGTGACATATCAGATTCAGATGATTCTGTTGGTGCTTCCAAGTCGATGTCAAAACCATCTTCATGGTCATTGTCATAAAGCCCACTGAATTTAGTTATAGCTTGAACATTTGCAAATATGTCTAGAATAGTATCCTCTTGTTCTATAGGAAGATCATCTATATGTCCCATGGAGGCAAGTGTCTCATTTTTGGAAGCTTTGATAGTCAAAGCCTGAATGAGGCTGTCAAGTGTTTGGTCTTGATGGCATGAAGGTCGAGGAGTGGATTGTTTTGGAATTCTTGATCAAGGATAGTGTCTTGGTCAAAGATGAGGTTGTCTTGGATGACATGATTGGAAATAGGATCTTGAACAAGGATAGGTTCGTCTTGGATAACATGGGTTTGAATGGAATTTTGACCAAGGATGGGTGCATTTTGTATGTCGTGATTGTCTAGGAGGACTTCTTGAATGGAATTAAGGATGGGGTCATGGGATGGAAAAATTTGATCTTGACATGAAGGGGGAGTTATGGTGTCATGCTTTGGGTAACTTTCATCTTGACATGTATCCTCAAGTTTATTAAATGGGATGTGACTTTGGAGACCATGAGTAGATGTGTTTTCACAACTAAATGTATGCTGGGATGGAGTGACTTGGAAGGGATTAGTGGATGGAGGACTAGGATAAGACATGGGGACTTGGAAGGGGTTAGTGGATGGAGGACTAGGATAGGACATGGAGGCTTGGAAGGGATTAGTGGATGGTTGATTTCCCTTGTCAAAGTTTGGATAAGGGTGATGAAGGGATGTTTGTGGTGTATAAATGGTATGACTTGGATTGGACATGGAGACTTGGATTAGATTGATAAATAATGGACTAGAGTAGGATGTGGGGGCTTGGACAGTGTTGGTGGATGAATGACTAGGATAGAATGTGGAGGCTTGGAAAGGACTAGTGGATGGTTGATTTACCTTGTCAAGGTTAGGATAAGGACAATAGGTGGATGTTTTTTTTGAACTAATGGTAGGATTTTTGTTAAAGGACTCTTGATAGTGAGGGAAAATGGTTGAATGACTAGGACTTATGGATTGTTGATAGGAAGGACATTGGTATTTGGATTGGATGAATTGTCTTTTGAAGTCCATGACTTGTTGGTATTGTTTATTACAGAGTAATTGGTATTCAACTTGACTAGCGAGAAAATCAAGGTCAAGGGAAGACAAGATGGTGAGGTACTAAGAAGAACAATGCAAAGATATGACCTTAGGCAGTTGCAGTTTTTAGAAAAGGCAATTATGTTGGAGAGTCTGGTTTCTAGGAAAATTTTGGCAAATTTTGGAGATTGTTTCAATTTGAAGGATTGTTTCTAGGTCTGTGAAATGGTGTTTTTTTGTTGAATGTCTTAGAAAACACTTGGCAAACACAATATTTTGTTTGAAACATGCACAAAGAAGACAAGTACAACCCTATGGTTTACAAGGACTATATTATCTAGATTCCACACGGATTTTAATCCAATCGCACTTATTCTTAGTGGGTGATTTAGAAGCTTGGTCACACAGGCTCCCCCCTTACATTGCACTCACTTCTCAGGTCAACCAAGCTTCAAGCTCCCATAAATCTCCCATCGAAAGCTTTTCACCTCTACTAAGAACTACAAGAATGTGGATGCCTTGGAAACAACCATTGTTGCACCAAAGAATAGATAAAGGTTTTTGGCTTACTATAACAAGGGTTGTAGTATGGGAATTTCGTTTGTGGGGGACCATCCATGCGGAAAGAGACCATTGCTACCCTTCTTATCGGAACAATCCTCGTGATACTTGAACTTTCCTCAAGTACCCACATGTATATACTGGTTGGAAGTCGATTGGATTTAGCGTGTTACCAATTGGGTCGTTCCCTAGGGTGATTACTTTTTCCCACTAGACAGGCCCTCTAAGGATAAAACAATAGAAAAATATGGGTTTGGTTTTCTGATCACCTAGTTTGCACAAGGTGAGAGCATAATCACCTACCACCTTCAAGCACAATCAAGAAAAGTTATTTAACCTCCTAATTAAATCTAAGTGAGACAAGCAAAGATTCTTTTTAAAGCACCAATGGAAGCGTTTTCTAATCTAAAAAAAGCACAAATGGTTTCAAAATAAAAATCCTTGGACAATCGAACCTACAAAACCACTTGTTAGTAGTCTAAAAAGATGTATTGGATCCATGAAAATTTAGAGCAATTTTTTTCACTTGATCCAATTTGTCCTTTGAAGTGTTTATTTTTCCCACACATTCATAAAACCAACAACAAAGCCAAAACCCTAACAAGATAATTGATCATTGATATTAGAGGGTTAGCTAGTCAAGACAAATCTGATTTTTTTTTAAATGTTTTTTGCATCAAAAATAAAAACACAGAGAATAAACCCTTATTGAAAATTTGAGAGATTTCCAAAAATGTGAAGAAATCCAAAAAAATTACTATTTTGCACCCAACATTAATTTTGTATGAAAAATCATAATTTTTTTTATAAAAAAATCAAACTAGGTCCAAAAATTCTGATTTTTAGACTGAAGGTGCTTGACATCATCTTGAATCTGTAGAAAACATTTTGTAAAATGATCTACAACTATTTGTGAGATATAAGCAAATATTTGTAAAACCCTAATTTTAAAAGATCTATTATTTCTCTAATTATTTTTCATCCAAATAAAAAACATAAAGAACAAACCCCTATTAGAATTTAGAGAGCTTTGCCAAAATATAAAAAATATCTGCAAAATTTGCTAATTTTCTCTCAAAATAACAAAAAAAATATAAAAAAATTAAAAACAACTTAAAAATTTGATTTTTGGACTGCAAGCTCTTGATATTGTCTCCAACCCGCATAAAAGTTTTTGTGATAAATAACGTAGTTGTTTGAGAGATATGGTCAAATCTTTGAAAACTAGGGTTTTGTCTCAAAATGATGCAAAACCTACAACAAAAAGCTAACAAAACCTACAACAAAAAGGATCCAACTATAAAATTCATCAAAATTTGTCAAAATATATCAGGTTCACCAATGTAATTAGGGATAAAATATTAAAGTTAATGCAATAAAGCATATAAATCAAAACCTAATAAACAATGAAGCACAAATGAGCATAAAGACATAAAGCATAAAACAATATTACCAAATCTTCATGCCACCATTGATTCACCTCCATTGCACTTCTCCATTTTGCCTGAATATGATAATTACCCTCAGATTTGAGTGTGCAATTATAAGCCTATGACAAGTGACTAGCAAAATATTGAAGATTGTTGTCTCACATTAGTAGCATATACTTGCATAATATATGTAGATATGTCAAAATGACAATGACAAGGGTAAGGTATTTTATAAGAAAGACAAATTTGAATGAATGGTTGAGATTGGATGCCAATAATATGTCTTAATCAATGGCCAAGAATGAAAGTTGTAGTTAATGAAATAGGGTTAGGGCTAAATTAGGGAAAATGATAAGGATGAAGGGTTGAGATTGAATTATGAGATAATTCAATCAAGGGCTAAGATTAAATGAGATGTTAAGATATAAGATTTGATGTGGAAGATAAGATTGGCATAGATAAAGAGGTGATAGGAGAAATTAAAAATTATTTAATTTAGGTGGCTAATGAATAATTAAATAATTAAAATAATTATTTAAAAATAGAGGAATGTGACAAAATGAATCATTTTGAATTAAATAATGATTTAATTCAAAATTCAAGAGAGTGGACCAAATTAAATAAATAAAATTTATTTAATTTAGGAGAGAAGAGGCTAATGAATAATTAAATAATTAATTTTATTTATTTAATTATAGTGTAAAGTGGACAAAAATTAAATAAATAAGAATTTGTTCAATTTTAGAAAGAAGAGGACTTAATTAGTGATGTAATTAAATAAAGATAAAAAAAGAATTAATTAAATAATTAATTTTTTTAACTAATAGAAGAATTATGACTTTAAAAATAATTAAATAATTAAAATTATTTAATTATCAAAGACAAAAGGGGAAATGATGGAGAATGTAGAAATTGCAAGCCTCAGACAATTTTTAGTGTCTATAGTTTCATCTAGCTATTCACCCTCAAGTGTAGCTAGTTGGTATACTCTAGATCCATAAGCTAATGCAATAATAAAAGGCCTTTGCTAATTTGGTTCAAACTTCCCTTTCTTTAAATAATCTTCTTGATTCTTTTGGTTGTCTTTAAGTACTAGATATCCTATCTCAAACTCGCATGATATGACCTTGTTATAGTTACGATGAAGGTAGTTTTGGTAAGCTTGTAAATGATTGAGCACTTGAAGATGCATTTCATCGAGCATTTCTAAGTCATACATAGTTTAGAAAATATGTACTCCTCATCACATTAGTGTGTTGGAGAGAGACCCTTAGTGATGAAAGTTTGACCTCTATAGGTAAGATGGGTTTAGTTCCTAAAATAATGAATAAGGAGTGGCTCCTATTGGTATGCAAATACTAGTTCAATAATCCCATAGGGTGGGATTAAGATGGATATGCTAGTCATGAACAAATTTACTGACTAACTTTTCGAGGATTTTAAGGATTTTTTTATTTGACACCTCAACTTGACCATTACTTTGAGGGTAGTATGGGGTAGAGAATTGATGTTGGATATGTAACTTATGGAAAATATCATGGAACTCTTTATTTTTGAAAGGCAAACCATTATAAGTGACAATGGATGAAGGGATACTGTATCGACAAATGATATAATTGAGTGTGGACTTAACTATTTGATTTTTGGTGATGAATGTGAGGGGAATGGCATCAATCCATTTTGTAAAATATTTTGTAGTAGTGATAATGAATTTATGGAAAATGGATGATGAGGGATGGATCTTACCTATAAGGTCAAGTCCCCACTGTGAAAAATACCATAGTGTAGTAATTGCTTGTAGATCATGTGATGGTATATGAATGAGGTCTCCATACTACTAAAATTTATGAAAATTTATAGAAAAATAATGTTTCGTTGTAGGTCAGTAACAAGTTCTCACAAGTTTCTTAAATACTATTATGTACCTCATCTAAGGAATTATGGTCTTTGTCTGAGTTAAGAGACCTAAGGATCGAGTATCATTGAGACTCCTTTGATAAAGTGTATCACCAAGTATTGCAAAGTAGGATGAGCATCTAATGAATTTTTTCACTTGTTGGAGGGTAAATTATGTGGACGGAAATTATGATTGAGGTATGCATAAATATCTTGATACTAGGAACCTATGATTTCATATATGAGTTTGGATTATGGGACATTGAATGTAGGGATCAAGAGTTATTCCACCAACAACTCACAATATTGAGTATTATGTGGCATGTCTAGAAGAGATCCAGTAGTTTCCATTGTATCAACTAATTTGTTAATTATCCTAGAGATATACTCAAATTATATTTAGGTGAAGTAATCCATGAAGCTATTGACCATTTTCGTACAAGGTTAGAGTTTCTCATCCTTAGTTTGGTAATCATCATTAACCTATTTGATAACTCACTAGGAATAACCAAAAACATGTAGTTCCTTAACCTACCACTGTATTACCATTCAAAATCTAGTGATAAATGCTTCATACAAAACAATATTATTTGTACAAGGGAATTCCAATCAATATGATTTCAATATGTATTCACCTTGAGGGGTTACAAATAGTACACATACTTCGGATCCATGATGATTATATGAACCGTCAAAATAAATTTCCACAAGTGAGAGGGGATCATAGTGAATATTAATTCACTCAAAAAATTAGATTTCAATGGATGATATGAAATTATGGTGACGTCCACTAATTGATCAATAATCACTTGTCCCTTGATAACTTTTCTATCTATATATTCGAAATCAAATTCACTAAGGATCATAACCCAATTTTTTGATCTACACATGAGTGTTTCATTTTTAATAGGTACTTGAGTGGATCAATCTTAGCAATGAGCTTGATTTGATTGTTTATCATATAATACATATTTTCTTTTGAGAAATGAAAATAAATACAAAACATGCACATTCAATAGGACTATAGTTGAGATCGTAGCCTACTAGAATGTGATTGATATAACATACAACCATTCACTTTCTTGAAGAGTCATGTTATTCTAGTAAAGTCCCTAATATTGATGTGGTGATAGAAATGTATAATAATCATGGTTTTAGTATTGAAGGAGAAGTGAGGTTTAATACTTCAACAAATAGAAATCTTGTTGACTTTTCTTGGCCCATTTAAAGTGACACCATTGTGCAATAGATGTGTGAAATAGTGACACTTATTATCTAACTGAGAATGAATTAACAAACGAACACAAATTTCCCTTGAAAATTAAATAACTATTTAAGATTTGTTGATGGAGGCATATCAATTATAACTTTTACCTTTGCATGATCAACCTCTATGCTTGTGCAAGAAATAATATAACCTAGTAGTTTCCTTGACGTAACCCTTGTAGTGTCATAAATTTTCACCCATGACAATTTAACACTATGTTTTGCTCACCCCTAAGAAATTTGACCTAATTGAACACCTAAATTCCTAAATTATGCATTATGTGGCCCTATTTTATAATTTTAAAACAAATTGCAATTATAAAACAAATGCATTCATTTAATACTTTGTACCTAACACGTTGATTTCCAAAAAATAAGGTTGGGACATAGTTGCCTAGGGTGACTTAGTCCCCCTATTTTGCCTAAAAAATTTGATATGTCAGTGTCAATATTTTATTATTTGAATTTCAAATGTCTAATGTTGACTGTCAAAATTTATTTTTTGAGAAATTACAATAATTACATATAAATACATAATTATTTCATTATTTCAAATGAACAAGGAATTTATTGGAGAATTTTTTATCAAGAGTATGATCAAGCAAGTTAAGAGCAACATTTTAGAGATTTATTGTAGAAATTCAACATCAAATCATAATGTCAAAGTATATGTGAGTTTGTTCATGTTCATGATTTCATATTGTTTTTGAGATCTAACCCTTGTAGGTCTTCAAGAAAATCAAGCAAGAAACAATTCAAGCCTTGAGGAGATTTATATGACTTCAGTCCTTCAAGGAAGCCATTGATGAGTGGTGTCAAATTTGAAGAATATTAGGAGAAGCTTGAAGGTCAAATATTCAGTGTTGCAATCAAATCCTACACCTTGACAATAAACAAAAAATCAATTACAACAATATCTGATAGTAATCCGATAGTGCAACAAATGGAAATAGAAGGCTCTAAGATAGTATTAGAGAATTGTAAAATCAGTTCTGGAATCCTCCTATTGGGACATACTCACCCAAGGTGACTTGGTCCTCATAAATATACTCCAAATTCATATCATAGGTGCACAATAATTTGTTTTGTCTGTTTCTAAAGTCTAAATTTGTTTGCGATTGCATCATTAGGTTAGTTGAATCATCGCATTTAATCCTTAAGTCTATTTCAGATTTGGTCAAGGGAAATTTGACTCACCTTTTAGGTTGTAAGTTAGTCCTATACCTTTTCAAATCTTTCAAACCCTCGATACCTCAATATCTTATTGAAATGTGTGGGAAAATTCCCATTTGAAATCCTAGGGTGAATCTCTAGAGTTTTACTTTTCCCACATTTCAACCCCAAAGACACACTTCTTAAGATTCAATTTGATACTATATTTTCAAGCCTATCAAATATTTGTGCAAGAACATCTAGATGATCTTACTTGATAGTTTACTTATCTAATTGATCATCAACATAATCTTCCATGAGGATATGAATCATATCATGAAATATTATGGTTATAGCCTATTGATAGGTATCTCTAGAATTTTTAATACCAAAGGGCTTGAAATTATAGAATATGGTTCCCCATGGACATGTGAAAGATTTTTTGTGTTGATATTTTGTGGCTATACAAATTGGGTTATACCTTGAAAATCTATCAATTATAGATAGCATTATGTCCCACTATCATGTCTACAATCATGTATATGTTTGGCAAAGGAAAATAATCTTTTGGGAATTCTTTATTCAGATCAATGAAGTCTGTGGATATATAAATGACCCCAACAGGTTTGGAAATAGGTACAAGATTAGATATCTACTTAGAGTAATCAATTGGTCAAATGAATCCTACATCTAATAGTTTTTAACACTATTCTTTGACTAATAATCTGATTTGTGGATGCATTTTATGTAGCTTCTATTTGATAGGCTATGGCCCCAAGGTTACCATTAGGTGATGAATAACTAGCTTAGGATCTAATCTTGGTATATCTATGTAGGACCATGCAAAGTTCACTTGTCTAAGCTGAAAGAATATCATGAATTTAGTCTTCTCCTAATTCGATAGTGATGCTATAAAATAATTGATCCTAAGATTTTTTTCTATGCCAATGTTGACTTCTTTAGATTGCTCTACAAGCACTAGTGATCTCTCTTTATTTTTGGACATGGGGAGAATGTCAATCCTTCCATCCTTAGGTTCCTTAGAAATATTTTCACCATCAAATACATCCTTTATTTTTTCTATTCTATGGTTTGAAAGTTTTGTATTATAGTTTTCACTAGGGGACCTTCTCATGATAGTTATATTTTTATGATTGGAAGGTTTAAAATTCTCTCCAAAGTATGCCATGTTTTCAAGATCTATAGTTAAACTAGCTCTATGATACCCAAGTGGAATTAAATCTCATAGTTCCATGAACTCAACTGTGACTTCATCATTTTTGAATATATCTAGACTTAGAGGTTCTTATTGATCCTAATCAATGTATTGAGGTTAGACTAATGAAATATTGTCAAATTATGTGAGGTTAAATTATACATATGATAAGGTGTTGAAATTACATTCATTGAATAATTCAATGATACACTCCAAGGAGTCATCATAAGTATCTTAGTTAGAAATATCAACTTTGGGAAAAACTTTAGTTTCCTTTTTAGGGACATTCATAATAGTAGAGGATATAGTGCCTCTTTTTCCAAACCCAAGCCCTTGAGAACATGGTTTTTGTGTTATGGAAATGGGTTCCATAATTCTTTGTTTCTATAAACCAAGACCATTATGACAATCATATCCCATTTTATTATTATTTGAAAGCCTTTAGATCATTTATCAACATGCACTATGATGGATTCTTCTTCATATTTGTAAATCCATTTGGACATGTCTTCTTCAATGTCCTATTTATGAAGTTCACCTATTTTGAAAATATGGTCAGATTGCCTTTGAAGATAATTTTGGAAACTTCTTGTTTTGTATGTGCTTTACCATAAGAGCTTGGTGATGATGAATTTTTTCCTTACCACACCTTGTTTCTTGTACTTTTACCTTGACCTCAAGACTAATGGTGGATTGGTTGGATGATTTTTTCAATGTATTAGGATCAATTTAGGATGAACAAGATGAAGCCTCACCATTTTTTTGAATATTATTTCCTATTTGCCCTCTCAAATTACTACAATAATGAAAGGGATTAGGATATCTTGAAATAGTAAATTTAATTCCATTGTGAGTATGACATTAACATTTTTTGGCTAAGTTTCTCCAGTCCTATGAGAATGAGGTGAGAGTTTCTCCATTTGTTTTGGTATTGCATAAATATATCATGGATACATCATGTTTAATGTTATATGAAAAGTGTGAATTGAAGTTTTCTATTAGTTCTTGAAATATTCTAATCCCATGTTGGAGATGAGAAAAACATTCCATACCTTGTCCCCTTAAGCTCCATGAGAAGAGAGGAATAATATAAGTTTCATTGTAAACCACCTTTAAGAAAGATATATATAATTCTTTGATATGTTCGCGAGGATCTCCCCTTTCTTTGTATTTATCAATTTTTGGCATTTCAAAGTTATGAGGGAAGGGTTGCATTGGTATTTTTATATAAAAAAAATAAGGACATATGTCCTCCAATGTATAGCTGTTACTTGTTGATCACATTTTAATACTTAAGATCTATTGTTGCAAGTCACAAATATATTGATCTAAATCATTTAGATGTGTGAAAGTGGGTTTTTTAATGGGATTGTATGTGAAAATGTGATGAGTAGATGATTGAACTTAGGAAAAGTTCATTTTCTTGTTGTTTTATGGCATGTATGCATTGTGTTGTGGAGAGTAAGTATTGGTAAATAAGTTTGATGTGGTGAATGTGTTTGGTGAAGTGAATTATTGTTGAGATGTCATGGAGTTTTAATGTGGATTATGTGAAAAGATGTTTTTATTATGTGGAATTATTTTTTGGTTTGGTGGAATGTAAGTATGGGTGAATACGTTTGATGTAGTAAATGGGTTTGGTGAATTAAATTTTTATTGAGGTGTTATGTTGTTTTGGGTTGGAATTTATGGGAAGATGTTTTGATAATGTGGTATGATGTTTTGAATTTCATAAGTGTTAGATTTTTCTTGCAAAAATTATGATATATGTGGTGTTTTAATATTAGTCATGGTGATACTGTTATATGGATTGTTTTGTTGGTATAACAAATTTGTGATTTGTAAGGTGTATGGTGGAAACTCAGTGTTTATCGGAGGTATAGATACTTGGGTTAATTTTTTTGGTATGAATGATTACAAAATGATGCTGGAAATTTGTTGGTGTATATTATTAGAAGGTTTTGTGAAAGGGTTGTTTTTCTATTGAGTAGGAGTGTTGTCAGGTGGTTGCATGGAAAAAATAGTTTGTTGTGGAAAAGTGTTGTTATGTGGTTATACAAAGGAGTTAGTTGCTTGTGGAATAGTGTTGGAACTTGTTCCACCCAAGGTATATGATGAGATGGTGTTGGTGATGTATTGAAAGACTGTGGTATCAAAGGTGGATGGTAACCTATCACCTTTTTGTGCTAATGATAATAAATATTGATCATGATTTTTTGTAATAATATTATCCACAAGTTTCATAGCCTTAGCATCTTGTTGTGCTTTCCCCTATTATTTAGGGGTTATGTTTTTAATTATGTTGGGTGTAGTTTTAGGACTATATGGTGTTGTTCGAAACCCTCTTGACACAAGTGATTGTGAGGAATATTCTTGTATTTATTGGAAAGGATCTATGCTCATGGGACCCATATTAGGATTTGGTTGATGTTATATATTTCTCTTAGTATGATATCTAGTTTCAACTAGAATGTGATAGATATTGAGATATTTTGAATTTAAGGAGTTTTATATGTGGGATAGTGAAACCAAGAAAGATCCAAAGTATATCTAGAACTTAGGTGATGACCGAGGTTTGATTTGATATGTTGAATTTGAACTAGAATAATGAGTTCAAACTAATATATAAGGGGGTGAAATATATTAAATTAAAAGTAGATAATATATCACTAGAATAGGATAATTTAATCCTTAGAGAAGGAAAACTTCTAAGAAAAAAGGATAAAATTAGAGATAAATGGGTGTAAGATCTAGATTTAAATTATGAATTGATTTTGGTAGATAATGGATTGTTGGTTATGGATGAGAGACTGTTTTTGGTATAGGTCTAAACCTATTTTTGAGTATTTTTATGGATATAATAGAAAGATGAATTAGTGGTATGAGAATGACAAAAAATAATGAAAATGGTAAGTCTATGGTCTATATGTGTCTGTTGGTAGATTTTATGTCTATCTTTACATTGGTCTATTTTTGAAGTTTAAAGTTTTTATGATTGTATATTTAGTGATAGTTAGAGTCAATTGCACCAATTGATAGATCAGTTGTGCACCACAGAGAGTCAGTTACGTATTTCTATATAAAATTTCCCAGTTTTGGATTATAGCGTGATTTTAATAGAGTCAATTATGTAGTTCTAAGGATCAATTATGTATTTTAAAGGAATAATTACATTTCAAGGATAAAATTTGTAATATGAAGGCTCAATTATGCTATAAGATGAGTCAATTGTGTTGTTTTAGGTAAAAATGTGTTTTTAGAGTTTTCTATGTAAAATCAATTGTGTAAAAGGATAAAATATTGCGAGTTTTAATAGATAAATTACACTATTGTATGGATTTTCTAAGAAAATTAATAGTTTCTTAGAATTTTGGAAAGAACAAGAAGAATCAATCAGTAAGAAATAATTACTATTTGATATTTCTAGAGTAATAGGCCAAATGATTTCACTAGACTTATATAAGAAAAGCATGCCAAACACAATGTACAACCTAGATGATATTCAATCAAGGTGTGTCTCACTAGTGGAGGCCCAAGCAATAAAATATCATAAGATTATGCCCAATCCACTCTCAAAGGAGGATAGCTAGGTCTCTAGTGGAACTAGGGTTCACCTTCCCCTTCCCTTGAAGGATTTTTACAATCACAAAATAATTTTATCTTATGATAGGATGATACATGTTGGGTAGCTTCATACATGATATTGTGTATTGCACCTCACTAGATCAATCCATAATGGTGTTAGGCTTCTAATAACAAGGGTTTTAGTGGTATTTGTGAAAAATGAGTCCATCTATAGTCCTTGAGATTCGGGGGTCTCCACACTCTCCTCACCTAGCAAGTCTTGATAGATTGAGGGTTTTTTGACTTGACTTGAATAACACTGACCACGCCTTAGAGTATAAATTTCATTCTCCCCCTTCCTATACCCCACCAAAAAACTATTTTTGAGGTAACCCTTGGGTTTATGAAGTCCCTAACCAAGCTTCCTACTAAATTAAAAAATGGAAGATGTTATTATTTCAGATACCCATGCTTACACTAGGCACTAGGGGAGAGCATACACAAATAAATCTCCTTGGATAAAAATGATAAAGATGAGGAATCAAAGATTTTTTTGGTCCCCAAGTTCACACTAGGAACAAGTGTGGATCCTACACATCAATGAATCCACCAAACATGATAAAAAAATTATTTCCTTTAGAAAATTGAAGTGTGATCTACTTTAAAAAATAAAACACAAAACATTGCATCAGATATGCCAATAGTTTCAAAGTTTATTGTCTTCTCCCAATGAAATCTAAAAATACATAATTCAAATCAATAACCAAGAAAACCACAAAAAATATATAAAAATAAATTACACAATATAATGGATTAATTGTGCAACAACCTAAGTCAAACACGTTAAAGAAAGAAATCAAATGCGTGAAATCAAATAAAATAAATTAAAAGACATAGAGAGTTGGATCTTATACTTGATTAATTTCATAGTTTACTTAATCACTTGTGTTCTCAAATGCGTAGTTTCCTAAAAAATTATATCAATCTACAAAAAAATATAGATATTTTCCATAAATAGGAATGATAAACCATAATACAATAATCAACTAGAATTTTTAGGGTTAGGCACCTATAAAACAAAATCATAAATAAATAAATAATAAACAATAGTGATCGAGAGCATAATATCTCAATAAATCAATCAAAATTGAGTCTTTGCAATCCCAAGATCAAATGCATCATTTCAAAGATCAATTACGTTGTTTCACGAGTCAAATTCATTGAAGCACAAGTTAGATGTGTTGAAATCTTGAAAAATTCTATACAATTCACAAAATTATATGTGGCATTTGGAGGATCAAATGTTTTGTTTAGAGGATCAATTATACCAAAAAACCCAGTCAAATGCATTGTTTGAACCTATAACTACTCAAAAACACAACACTTGGTAATCTTTTTTGTTAAAATGAACACTATGTGGGTCGCACTGGGCATGCCAAAATGTGGATCATAAAAAATGATCATGAATAAACATCAACAGGAACAACAAAAACAAAAAATAAACACACACAATCAATTCAATAACCTTAACGGAGCTTAGGAAATCAAAAAAATAAGACAAAGTAAACATGCATGATAACCTTGCTTAGCTTTATTTCTCTTCAATCACCTTGAAGAATGACATGTATGGTTGCTCTCGAAAGTTTAGTACAAAAGAACTTAAGATAACATGTATATATATTTCTTGCAATGAGGGAAAGAGTGATAATGGATGAATGATGTCTGTATTTATAGATTTTAGGTGATACCAATCACTGGTTGATATCAAATATGAGATTAAAAAGACTAGTGAATGAGAATTATTGAGAGGAATTGATGAGGAGTTAACTAATTGCATGATTTTGAGTCGACTAACTATATGGATCAGTTAAGAGAATTTCTTGGTAAGATAAGTATGAGTGATTGTTAGTAAAACTGAATAGATTGGATAGAAGACTGAATGGATTGGAGAGTGAACTTAAAGTGAGTGGGAGTTGACTCATGAGGTGGAAATGCATGGAAAAATAATAAAATAAATTAGTTATTTAATATGCAAAGGGGAAAGTAAATGAAATAATAATTTTATTTATTTTTAGAAGAAGATACTGGTGGGAAGAATAATTAGTTTAATTAAATGATTATAAATAATTATTATATTATTGAGATTTAGGAAAAGATTAACTTGAAAATAAATTAATTAAATAATTATAAATTATTTAATCAATTTGCAAGCTCAGGGAATAAATTAGTAAATTAATTAAATAATTAAAATTATTTAATTAATAGAGGAAAAATGATGAAGTAGATGATTTAATTAAATAATTAAAAATTATTTAATTATCCAAGATGAGGGGGAATGTTGTTAATTTAATTAAATCAAGAAGACAAATTGATTAGGAAAGATGATGGAAATTGATGATGTTTTGGAAGAAACGAGCTAGTCAAATTTAGGTGTCTATACTTGCATTTTTTAAGATTTAGACAACCCATTTTGTATAAATCATAGTGTTCTATAAAGATTTGATTTGGCCTCCAATCTTCATACAAGTTTAAATTATCTTGCAAATATTTCTATGGGACTACAATCAACACTAATCATTCTTGAGTGGGCTCTTTAAATCAAAGGTGGTAATCTAGATGTTTTTTTTATTTTGAGTTTTTTATTCATATGATCATGTCTCTCAAACTAAATCCTTTCAATTGAGTATGATTCATAATTATCCTAATAAATAGACAATGAAGTGTGAATATTATGGGATAAAAAAGGTATATAAGTAGAAAATTATCTGCAATGTAAAATATTAAAGTGAAACAACTTCTTCTTGATCTTGGTATTACCTTATTTGATCATCTTGTTTCAACACATATAAAAACATCATCTAGTCACTCCAAAATCTTGTGAGACATCATCATTTGGGGATGAAAAATCTACCCAGATATCTTGCATTGGTATCTCATCCCTCATATCTACATCTGGTTCTAATATTGACTCATCTATGGGTTATGGTGATTCTTTGTATTAGGATATCTCTATTATCATTTTAAATCCACCACATTGGGATGTATATATAACATACATCACATATCTCTTTGTAGATTTGGATGATGCTATTGAGGATATTCATCTCCTCTATAATGTCAAATTTGATGGCATTTCATCATGATTTCCATCTTTAGATCTTGTTCTTGTATTGCCTACATCAACTTCTATAGTGACAGATTGTGTAAATATTCATGAGTCTAATTTGAATCAATCATTATATATGTTGATATCCTCTATTGTAATATCATATTCACATCGATTCATTTTTCACCATACATCCATGGTCATTGTTACTAAATCTTATATGGTCCCTGATCCATCTTATCAACATTTATCACACATCAAAATTGGCTTGGTGATCATAACACATAATTCAAAGACATCATGGGTATCATTGTAATCTTTGGATCAAGTATGTAATTTAGAGGCATTCATATTAATACTTACATATTCCTATTTAGAATGAGAATTCATGTTTCACACGTTTGTGTTGTTGGTTCTTCCCAAGGGGAAAATTAATATGTTCAACGAGCATGGATCATCTTCAACATCTAGTGTTGAACATCTAGTGTTCTCTTCTCTATTTTGTAAACTTTGTAGTTTTGGGTCCCTGTAAAACCCGTTTTACCCTTTTATCAAAAACATAACACATGGACACACTGTCCAACCAGAAGGCAAAATAGAGGGCTATTACACACTTGGGGAGCTGCACATGTTTGTGTTGGACGGCATAAATTTTTCTGTATAGGACAGCGGATGGCATCACCCACAGCCAACCCCTATGTATTGAGCGGCGGCTATGCTAAGCACAACCGACCCACCAGTATGTGGGCGGCATGCTTAGGCGACCGCATTGGGAGATGTGGGGGTCACGTTGGGTGTGGCTCCCCCATAGCACCTCCCATGGGAGGCAGCTATGGGTTGAACCCCCAACCCCCCAAAGATTTCAAATTTTTTTAATTTATTTATTTTTATTTTAAAATTTTTTTTCAACATGATTTGATTTTGAAATCCACCTTTTCCACAAGGGTATTTTTTATTTTTTAAATGATTTTTAGAGCATAAACCCCCTTTGAATAAAATATGTAAATATACATGTATAAATATTGATATATACATATATATTATTTTATATTTTGTTTTGAAGGAGGGGGTTATGCTCTAAAAAAATCATTTAAAAATAAAAAATAAACCCTATGAGAGGTGGATTTCAAAATCCGAGGTCTCATGTTGTAAAAAAAAATTTAAAAAAAAAATTAAAAAAATAAACAAAAGAAAATAAAAAAAATCCGAAATCTTTGGGGGGCTGGGGGCTCACCCCACAGCCGCCCCCCATAGGAGGCGTTGTGTGGGAGTCGTGCCCAACGTGACTCCCACATCTCCCCACGTGGCCGCCTAAGCATGCCGCCCACATACTGGTGGGTTGGTTGTGCTTAGCACAACCACACCACCAGTATGGGGGTCGGTTGTGCTCACAGCCACCGCCCCATACATAGGGGTCGGCTATGGGTGATGTCATCCGTCGTCCTGCATAGAACAATTTTTGCCACCCAACACAAACACGCGCGACTCTCCAAGCGCGTGCCCTAAAACACATGGCACGTACCCCTATGCATATGGCACTTGGCTTTTTATGATAAGAAAAAAAGATAATATTTTATATTCTATAAATTATAATTTATAATATTAAAATATAAAATATTAGAATATTATAATATATGAATGTTATTTTGGTTTTGGGAAATTTTATAATATGGTTTATTATATATATAATGGTTTTTTTTTTTTAATGGTATATTTAAAGGTAAGGGAGAAAATTTTAAATGTTTTAAATGAAATTAGGGAAATTTTAAATGTTTAAATGATGATTTAAATATTTATATTAAACTATCGATTTAGATAATGGCATGGTTTAATAATTACTTTAAAAGATGATTTAAATACTTAAATATATCTAAATGATAATTTAATTATTTAAATATATACAGAATGAGTTGGGGATTTAAATATTGGTATGTTTTAAATTTAATAGGAGAATTTTTAAATTAACATGTTATAGTCGAATTAATGAAGTCATTTTTAAAGGATATATTTTGATGAAAACGGTAATTTGATTTTAAATAACATGTTTATTAAGATGAGTTAAGTATTTTAAAATGGTTATGTCGAGTAGAAGGAATAGTTATTTAGTTTAAAATGATATGTCTTGAATCTAAAAGTAAGATGTTTTAATAGCAAGATTAGTCATCTTTTAAGAAAATATTTATTTTGCAAAGGACAAAAAGTTATTTTTAAAAGGTTATGTTCTGAATTGCATAAGTAAATGTTTATTTTATGATTATTTAAAAGCTATTAGGGAATTAAATATTGAGTTTAAATTTCTTACTTGGTATGAAAGAGATACTGTTAAATTAGTCTAATTGAGACATTAAACTATTGAATTTTAGGAAAGGCAGTGGATTTATGTTGTTTGTAAAAGTAATCATGGATTTGAATTAGTTATTAAAATTAGTTTCCCTTATCAGTAATTAGAAAGAAAAAGAATAATTTTATGTAATTATTATGTTAGGGCAATTGTTTTCTTTACTATGGAATGAATGTTAAGGGAAATGAATTTAATATATCCAAAATTAGGTTGTTCCTTGCAAATGTTTTATGTGATTGATCCATCTGTGTTCATGTTTGAGGAAGTGGGTTAAGTGTCTTTAATACTTAAGTCTTCCAAAGGATCCTAGAGGATGGGGGTTGTCGTCTTGTGAGGTCAACCATTTGTTAATTCCTTTGGTTAGTGCTTGAGGTTACGTTAATGTTTAACCCAGTTTCCACGAATGGGGATGTTTTGTACCTCATGTGGAATGAGTGGATTATGTGATTGTGGCTCCTTGTAAGGAGTGATGTTGTTATCTTTGTTACCTCCAGTGTTTGGAGAGGGTTTTGACTTATGTCACCTCCTGAGAAAGGGGTGGTCATGACATCTTGTTTGTTGCACTTTGGTACCCTTGGTGATTGGATGGTGTACTTGTAGTTGGTACTTGATTATTATGTGTATGGTTCCCTTAACATACTTGATCTGTTACATATCTGGAAGAAATGTGACCATGTTAGAGTTGTAGTAGTGTTGTACTAGTGTTGTACTTGAGTTGTACTTGTGATGTATTTGAGTTGTACTTGAGTGGTACATGTGATTGATTGTGTCAGTTTGGTTCAGTTATGATTCAGCCTGTGTCTAGAGGTAGTTGGTCTTGTCTAGGATTCCTTGTTACTATCTCCTAGCATGGGGGGTGGGTCGTTGGGTACCACTTGGTTGGGTGGAACATGCACCTTACTCCGTTAGGCTTTCTTCTTGTTCGTGTTGACAAGATTTTCAGTTGGAGAGCTCATGGGATCCAGTTACTCTTTATGCTTATTTTCATTTTAGTTAATCTTGTAATTTATTACCCCTCTTTTTAATCGAGGTGGAAGTTGTAATATGTAATCATGCTTATTGGATTTACCCCATTTGAGGAATGAGAGTTGTAATCTCCTTAGTAGATTATTGTACTTTGGGATCTTATGGTGTCTCTTATTCTTTGTTGTCATTTATCTTGTTTGGAATGTATGTATCTTTAATTTCATAAGTAATTAAATGTTGTGGTTTCTATTCATTAATGTTGTTCGTGGGTTATTTAGTAATCTCAGTCTCGTGACCTTAGAGGTTGTTGCAATAGTTAGTGATCTTGCATATTAATTTTACTTAAACAAAAAAAAATAGTTCGTATGAATAGTTAATTGCAACTTCCTCTAGGGTTGCATGGCAGGGTGTTACACTGTAGGTCGTTCTTTGGAATGACAGTGGCTTGAACATTTATTCTCTCTTTTTTAGTCACCAATAGAAACATGAGATTTTCTATAACCCAAGCAATAATGAAATCATTCTAGACTTTTATGTTTATTTTGGTCTTAAAACGACAAGCATGTTGTTCGATTTATTTATTACACAAAGAGTACTAGTATTGTTTAAATATTTGAATATCAAAATAATAGAAACTATGTCCATTTGAATGTTGTACTGGATAGCCTGCAACTGTTAACAAAACATATTGGCACAATAACTTGTAAACTTCTACAAAAAACATTGGTTTGCTATGAAAAACATTTTTTTTTTTTACAAACAACATCGTTTTGCTACAAACAACATTCTTTTTCTACAAACAACATTGTTTTACTATTAACAACATTTTTTTTTCTATAAATAGTATTTGTTTTGCTACAAACAACATTGTTTTGCTACAAACAACATTTGTTTTGCTACAAATAGCATTTTTTTTCTACAATCAACATTATTTTACTACAAACAACATTATTTTACTATATAAATTATTTGTTTTGCTACAAACAACATTGTTCTGCTACAATTTTTTTTTTAACTACAAACATATTAATTTTGTTACAAAAACATCAATATGTAGAAACTGTTCAAACAAATCTATTCTCATTTCTTGAAAAGGAAATTTAACATCTTGTATTATGACAAATGATATATGTCAATCTGTAATATTATTTTGAATGAAAGCAATCTATTATAATGGTTTTTATTTCAGAATCTATACATAAAATAATAACTTAAGTCGACACATATATGTGTATGCACATAGACCTTTATCTACATACATACACATACTTGTAACATACCTTCTTTTGTTACTTATTTAATTCATTTTTAAATCAATACTAAATTACATTGATCATGTGACATGTGTACAAAATGAATGGATAAATTTGTAAAGAGACAAAAATCGATTATTTTTCTAATTTTATTTAAGTTGAGGAAATAAGTATGTAACGCCTCGCCACGCAAACTCCACAGGACAACGACCAACTGGCCAAAGACAAAACATTTTTTTTTAAATAACAACTATGCAATAACCATAATGAAATAAACATACAACATTAAGATAGCTACATAACGACACCTATTTAGTCCCATGGGGTTACATGGTTGCATTACTCAAAAATGCTCCCAACCAATAACATCGATATAAACTAAATACCAAGTAAATAAATAATAGGAACATACACTACATAAGGTAATGTAATGTTAAACATACAACCATCCATAATCAATTGAGATGACAAAGATACATATCATTTTATTACATATCAAATCCATAGTTCAATATTACAATTGTGGAGCATATTTCCACAAATACAACACATCAAATATATAATATTACATTGTACATAATGCTCCCCTTGTAATAATGGGAAAAGTACATCAAGTACAAGAATAATACACCACTGAAGAATAAAGTACATAACATAGAACAATCTTCCATCAAGTGAAGCTCTGGAAACTTTGCATCTGCTTTCGCATCATGAACACAACTTGGGAACCCAATGGGGTGCGTAGCACATTCCACCCGACCATGTGGACCCAAAGGTCCACCCCCTGTGCTAGGAGAATACAAGAAAGGATCCACATCCAAACAAGGTCAAACAAACAAGGCTAACACAAATCCATCACAAAAAAACATCAAACAAATGCAACAACACTCCTAGAGGCAACCAAAGCAAGGGAAGCTACAAGGGTACTTGTCATGCCCATAATTTTTCATTAGAAAAAAAAAACCCCAACTTTTTATTTTTTTATTTTTTATCTACTATCAATTACCCTTCAAATTATGCATCAACAATGATAACGCTAACACATCAACAAACACATACACAAAGGTATCATTTTTAGTTTTACCATCACTATTGTCCTACCTTTGAATGTTTACATGAGTCTTAATAGGTACCATATTGTTATCTTATTAATTACCCCTTATAGATAATTTCTCTTCCAATCATTGTAACAAGAGAGGATGATATCTTATAAAAATTAGTAATATTAGCATTATACTTGTCACTTAACATTTGTATTACAATTTTCATTATAATAGTAGTGTCTATAAATCCGCAATATTGCATAGTTAAATTTTATTGCTATGTGTCATAATATCTTGTCTTGCGCAATTTAATTTAATTGAAAAGAAGTTGTCTCCAATATAGCTATTTCCATACTAGCGTGTATTAGAGCTTTGGCAACAATCATACCCAAAATATAGCTTAAAATTTCCCATTAAGATACATTAATGAAATTACTGAGTTGTTTGGATTTAGTCTCTCAAATATTAAAAATCTTCATGTTAGACCCAAATATTCTCACTAAGAAAACAACATGAGGACAATTGAAATCTCCCAACTGTTATATTAATATTGTTTCTTCTATTTTACCAACTTAGTAGTATCATTTTCAAGTCTCACTTTTACAATAATAATGTTAATACTATTTAATCAAAATACTAATATTTTATTCTACAATAATTTTATTGTTATAATTACTATTTTTTTTACTAATGTCATTAATATTAATATTAAGAATATAATGTATTTATCTTCTTGACAAACTAAATTTAAATGCAACATTGTAATTCCACTTTCATTAATGCCACATTCACATTATTATCTCTTTAACATCTACATTTATATTGATATTATCATTAAGATTAATATAACTAAGGATTATACCATCACTTATGTTGATATTATCTTTATTATTATAATACCCAATTTGCTATTATTCCCAATAATATTACCTCATGCAATTAATCATATTAATCGACAATCTAACATAAATAATAATACCCCAAATTCATATTATGCTATATTAATTTATAATATGCTAGCAACATACCATACAATTTTTTTTTAATGTAAGATTATATTAAGAAAAGCATATCTTTAAACTCAATTTAATATTAACTATTTTTATATATCTATCTTTTTCTTATCATTTCAAAGACTAATTTATATAAACAATAAATATTAACAATTCACTATATATATAATTTACTTACATATAAACCCCCTTTTTTTTTCTTTTACTTAAAAAGAATAAATCTTAAAAGTCTACCTTTTTATTTTGAACTAGACTATGATATAAGCTATTTTAAAATATAATATATTTCCCCACTAAGGGGTGGAATTTGATACCATTTTCTTTTAAATGTTTGAAGCACATTTATATAAGCTTATATTTAAAGATCCTTTATAAGGAAACGTGGAGTCTTAAGAAAGAATTCCCTTTCCCTCTCCATAAGTAATACATACATATAACAAAAAATAAGTTGTATGACGAGAGGGCAAGAAATTTTTACATAAACGCTTAAGGAATGGAGTTGCCAACCGTCAACCAAGTTAATAAAAGAAGAGAAGTAAAGTTTCCCAAAATTAAGCTAAGCGCCTCTACAAGAACGATGCATTCTGAATACTCCATGCTCAACAAGCAGATGGGACGTGGGTTTGATGACACATGGTCCAAAGGACAACAAGCATACTAAATAGCTACAACACATAGCGGGTAATGCAGAAAGAGGGTGCTCAGCCAAAAATAAATTTGGCACCGTAATTCTGCAAGCATCTTACCAAATTCCTGTCCTTAGCTATAAAATTAATTGCTTGTGAATGTACTAATTCCACTCAACCAAATGGCACGACCTTCCCCCTACTCTGCCAATTACCTATGTGTTTAAACAGCCAACATACATTTCATTATCGAAGACCAATTTTGAGGGGTTTGGATGCCTATGCGGCTGGGAGCAGTACGTAGTAAACTCTCTTCTTTGCGGCTTCATTCAAACTATTGTCCTTGCCCAAAACAAGCTTTCATTTCTTTCCTCAAGAGGGATGAGATGCCTTACCCGCTAACCAACTTCATATTTTTTAATTTCGTGGTAAAATTATTACTGGATATTTGGCTATTCTACTTAGTAAAACTTATGGAGAATATTATAAAATTACCATTGAATAGGAATCTGTGACAATCAGGAGGTCTTCAAGGCTGCACTCAAAAGGCTTTTCAGGGATTACGAAAGGAATGTTACCAACACAAAGCAGCACACCATAAACAAGGGCATGTTGATCCCCATTGTGCACAAAGCTTTAGATGAGTGTAAGAGGGCTAGGCCTAAGAAAACAACTACTACTACTTTCCCGGCAAACCCATGGTTTGATGAAGAGTGCAAGATAACAAAAAGGAAACTTCGTGAGGGTGGAAGGACCATAGAAAGCAGGAAAGAATACGAAAAGATGTTACGAAACAAAAAAGAAATCTATGTGAGCACTAGAAGGCTAGAGTTGTTTGCCCTTGGAAAGAACAACCCGAAGAAATTTTGGAAGGAGCTACAACAAAAAAGAAAACAAGTGGAAAACAATATCACAAGTTCTCAATGGCTAGAATATGCAAAGGTATTATATGAGCAGAAACAAGATAAACATAGACCCACTACAATCAAGGCTACCACTGAACTTTTTACCATAGAAGACATCAATCAAGGCATAAAAAGGTTGGCTGGGGGAAAAGCGCAGGATATTGATGGGTTGCAAGCAGAATTCTTAAAATGGGGCATTGAGGTCCTTGCACCTTGCATCAAGGGCATCTTCAACAGGGTTATCCAAGACGGCTTTCCAGTAGAGTGGACAACTAGTGTTGTTATTCCCTTATACAAAAGCAGGGACATTAATAATCCGTCAAACTATCGTACTATTATGATTAATCCGCTTTTGAGAAAACTTTTCGGAAGCATGATTGAGCGCATAATTAGTTGTTGGGCCGAGAAAGAGGGCAAAAGAGTAGAGGATCAGGTTGGTTTTAGACCGAAACATTCCACTATTGATCACGGTATCACTCTTAGATTTTTTATTGAAAAAATATGGAACGTGGAAGGGGAGGAGGCCTTTTGTTGCTTTGTAGATTTTAAAAAAGCCTTTGACACTGTGCCACGTGACAAGTTGTGGATTAGAATGGAGGAACTGGGAGTTTCGAAGGTGCTTAGGGCGACTGTTCATAGGTTGTATGAGTAGGTCAGAGCTAAAATCAGAACAAACGAAGCTATGTCTGAGTGCTTTGGCAATGACATTGGAGTCAAGCAAGGGTGTCCGCTTTCCCCAATGCTATTTGGGTTTTACATTGACAAGCTGGAAGAGTGATTAGACAATGTTGGTGGGGAAGGTATTCAATTGGCCAATTATGTTATAAAATTGCTCTTGTATGCCGATGATCTCATTCTAATCGCTAAGTCAACACATGAACTCAAAAAACACTTGAAAGCTCTTGAATCCTTTTGTCAGGAGGTTGGGATGCAAGTGAACACTAGTAAAACTAAAATAATGATCTTCTCATTGCGAAGGAAAAAACAACAATCTAGCTTTATCTTCAAAGGCAATCCGTTGGAAATTGTCGATGAATACAAATACCTGGGGCTAGACTTTCACCACAAGCTCAGTTGGGAAACGTGTAGAGCTAAGAGGATCCAAGGGGGTTGGAAAGCGCTTTACTCTCTACAAAATAGATGTAAAAATGTTGAATTATGGGATTGGAAAATCAAGAGGACGTTGTTTGGCTTACTTGTGACCCCGGTAGTTTTATATGGGTGTGAAATTTGGGGCAGCAGCATGTCAAATCAGAAATGGAGGCAAGTGGAAAGAATTCAAAAGCACCTAATTATTAGCAGCCTTAAACTCAAAACTGCAATACCTTATGAGATTTTATTAGCGGAGACAGGCACCTTCCCCTTGGAGGCTTTTGCGATGATTAGGTTACTAAATTACTTGCAAAAGGTGCAAAATATGGAGAACCATCGCTGGCCAAAATTAATTGTAGAAGAAAAGTTAGATAGAAGAAAGAATACTTGAATGAAACAAAACAAAAAATGGATGGAAAAGTGGGGTGTGAAAATGCAAGATTGTCCAAGTACAAATGAAGAAATAAAAAAATATGTAAAACAAAAATTCAAAAATGCTATATGGACAAAACAAACAGGACGAAAAAAAGATTACTACATCAAAGAATTTAACCCCAAAGGGGACCATGAAGAAAAGGCCTATATAGGAGCGAATATTAAATGGAGAGAAAAGATGTTGATAGCTCAGCTTCGGACTAGCTCACATCGTCTTAGATGTGAAACGGGTAGATGGTCGGTTCCTAAAGAAGAGTGGGAAAAAGGAATATGTCAATTTTGTGACATGGGATTGGTGGAGACAAAATGGCACTTTGTTATAGAGTGCTCAACATATAAATATATTCGGACCAGCTATGCGGACACCCACGATGGTCGAGCCCCCTTGCTTGTAATGCAATAACAAAAGATGGAGGAGGGAGGGCGGAGGCTTCACTCCGCTAACTTCTTCATTCTTTCACCTTGCAAAGAGGCTACAATATATGCATAGCATGTTGTCCATTTTCAAATCTTATTATTGCGTTTCAGTATTACTACACTCCATGCTATTTCCAAGATGTACTAATTTTGCGTGCTGGAATTCTTTTGATTGGGCATACAGCAAGCAGAGAAACGACAGGTTCGCTAAAGGGAAAGAGTCACTACACCATACCCGAGTTAATGCTATAGTGATTTGTTCCCAGATTGAAAGTCACAGTCATAAAAAAAAAATAAGTAAAGAAAAGTGAAAGAGGTATTTTGACCATATTGCAAGATCCTCCAAGGATTACATAGTTGCTCATTTAGTCTTCCCTCCCTTTTAGAAATCAATAGAGGCAATGTAGGCATTTAAGTGTAGTCTCTACGATCTACATATCTATAACTTATTTATTTTTATTTTTTTTCCTTTCATAGATAGGATAACAGAGCTGTTTGATACAAAATTCCTTATGCAGTATGCTAAAACAAACATAGCAACCTGTAAGTCCATAACTAATTTTCAAGAATGCATTCATAAACAAATGTCCTCCTTTCCTTAAAACATCGAGAATACCTTCATTTTTTTCACTTCATAATACTCAATCCATTCCTTGTTTCAACACATAAATAAATACAAATATTTTTTTTTGTGTAAGCACAAAGAATCACATATCAAAGATGTGTAAATTTGTGAAGATAAACAACCTTTACGGATTTAAGATAACTACCATTTGATGGGTCACATTTCAAGCAATGAAAATCTCTTATTTATTTATTTATTTTCCTTTCATTCTACAAGAAAATTACTAACCTGCAATCAATTATTGAGACACAATTAAACCAGGCTTGCTCTCCACCCTACCATAATGGTGTCATGAAGCCTCGTAGGATCTAGCCATACCCCCGAGCAAGTAATTCTTTCAGCCCCACGATGATAAATGGAGTTCTTTCACCCTTTTCTTTTTTCACAAGGGTAAAGACTAACTTAGCACAAATTTCAGGTATTTAGGTTCTTTACTTTCTATTTTTTGACCATAATCCATACTATACGCCACCTTCTTACAACAATGAACAAAGGTAAATGGGAATAGGAAGAACTTATCTTTTTCTTTGAGTGAAGGGTTTGAACCCTTTTATTCATATTTCTTCTCCAAGCCAAGCCTTCTTGAATCATTATCTTCTCCAAAGGTGGACTCCTCTGCTCTTCTCTTTCCTTCTACCATCTCCACTCAAGTTCTCCAAGAGGAGAAGTGGCTAACTCCCCACTCACTCTTCTTCTTCAAAATATATAGAAGTTTCAACTTGCAACTCTTGGATGGGGATGTGTGGGGTGTACTTTTCTTTATAAATGAGGGTCTTTTTTTTTCTTATCAAATAAAATACATGCACTTGGACAACCCCTCCATCTTTCCACCCCATCCTCTCCTCAAAATTCGTCACTCATCATTATGAGTACTTTTCAGGGGTCAAATCATGTCTTTGAAACACTATTGTATGCCTACTTGACCCCTACCACTATGGTATAGACCCTAGGGGGTTTATTTTTGCATCCCAACCAAGGAAATTGACCAACAACCCTCTTTAAAGACCCATCTAGGGATTCATCCGAGTTTCACACTTGGATAAGGGTTCCTAAACCCTAACCCCCCACTTACACCTCACATGACACAATTAAACATCCTCACAAAACAAATAAATAAATTATCCCTTTAATATCCACCCTCATACCCTAGTCTATCAACATATTAACTCTATTTCCTTCTAAGCTCAAAAAAGAAATCAAATACATAACCACAAGGGAATGTCTTTCCATTTTCTTTCATTTCTTTTCCCTTCTTGTACTGGTACCCTCACTTTCTTGCACATTACCAATGCAATCATTAGCAACAATCACACGTCCCATTTGTTTGCTAATTAAATATCCCAAGATTTGACCTTACAACAATTCCATTTAGCATTTCAATTGTATTCCCTGATTTACATACATGCCTAACACACTCATGGCATTGACAATGAAACAAAATATCAAAATGAAATACTAGAATATTGCCACATAACCACACTATTTATCACCCACATCACATCTCACCATCTATTCAAGGAAACATATTAAAAAATAGGGTTGTATCAATCACACATGAAAGGAGGTCTTACAGTACTATAGGAGAGTTTCATTGCATGGCCTTACATGGATTATCTAGACTACCTATCACTAGGAACCGCCTCCATCTATGGTTATCCTGACAACCTATCTCAAGGCATCGCCCTATAGGGTGACTCATGCAGAACCACTTACCTTTTGTGAGGACAAGGCAGTGATTTTACCAACCAAGTCTTCTCTTCCCATCCTTAGCCTAAGGAAGCACTAACGGCATGGGTGAGACACATAATTAATCTTGTTTAGTGTTTGACTACCCAAGCTCACTAGTTTATTAATTAGTTTATCACTTTTTTAGGAAACTCTTCCATGGGTTATCCTGACAGCCCCTTTGTGCGTCGCCCCCCATGAAGAGCCACTCTCCCTACGAAAACCCAAACTGAAAACAAAGCAAGGGGTGTACCTCATTTGAGCACATAAAAACAAAGTGTACATAACACACAACATGGGAGGCATGAACCATCTCGCAAACACATTACATATCATTGAACCAAGTGCAAAGGAGGTACCACCCACCAACCTAAATAACATGAATCCACAGATGCACAAAACCAACAGAGTGCCCAAAAAGAATCAAACTTTCCCACAAGCCTCTGGAAATTACTAAAATCATCCACCCATATCTCTAAAAAATAAGAACAAGAAACAAGCATAACTCATGAGTTCTCGTGACTCAAAGTCAACACAAAAATGAACCAACCCAAAAAAAACATCATTTACTCTTCTTTTGAATCCAATAGAACATCAATGGATAAATCACATTCATTGAATAAAATATTTGAAAAAGAGATACTTTCTTCTAAATCAAACAAGGGTAAAGCTTATCAACTGATTTTAACGCATAGTTAAAATTACAACATTTAAATAAAAAAACACTCAATTTATACATCTAACTAATTAAAAGAATGCATGAGCATTAAAAGATCACTATTACTAATATCAATCCAAGTTTTCTTTTAAACAATCATATCGATTATAAAAATGACGATTCCACTAACTCAATATTACACAATTACTTTTTTTAACTCATAGCTTAGCCATTAAATGCACTCAATTAATAATTAACCCTAATCACACGTATACTAAATAACTATCCATATAGAGAATTGACAAATCAACTTATTAAATGAATATGAGAGTATTCATCATTTACAAGATCATCTAATTTACATAAACCCTTCATTTATCAAAATATAATTAATCAACTCTTCCCTATTTAACCTTCCAATTACTTATCTACATGTTCAATTAATTACAATGTAGAGTGTTTGTTTCACTATAACCCTAATTCAACATATAGTTCATACAATTGCTAATGAAATGCAAAACATACTCGTACTAGCCTAATTCTAAGTATGCATATTCCAGTGACTAAGTAACCTACTCAATTTAAGCTAGAAAATCCTTTCTAGCCTTCAACCAATTAATTAATCTAAGGAAACTTAAAGCATATTTTGATCAACTATAATCCATTAAACACAATACAAAATTATTATTTTTCTAACACCAACCTATTTTCAAGTATACACATAACTATATAAATATATTATAAATAGAAGGAAGTTTGTAATATCATATTTCATTTTATTTTTTTAAGTGATATACATATATATATATATATATAATAAACTGAGTTGTTGTTTTCAACCCATTAAACCAAATATAAATACAGTGAACGCAATTGTACAAGCACTAGATATACAAATAAATATTTATATATATATATATATATATATATATATATACCTATATTGACTCAACACTAATTGCATATACTAAATTTACAAACACAATGCAAAACCTTCAACTAACATAGCCCGAATACTATACATAATAAATCAAATGCAATTTCACCTTTCAAGTACATCAAACACCATTACAAATAACCATTGAATTACAGATATACTTTTTATTTATTTATCTAAAGTACCTAACTCCTCTCCTCATTTATAATTCATTATTTACTAGTAAACCCACACTTTTATTAAATGACATTAATACACAACTCCTAAATTCTTCCACGATAATACATATAGTTATTCAAAGAATTATTTAATACTACCTTCAAAATTATAATGAAGAATAATGCATATCTAATATTTAATTCTTAAATACAAAGGTTTTCTCTACTATGATCTTAATATACACTTACCTGCATTTATATATATACGTATATGATTATATATATATATGAATACATATATAGGCATATACATAATTCAGTATACACTTATATATTATATTTATATATATATATAGCTATATACATATCTATATATATATATACGAGTACAAATATATATATTTTTCAAGAACAAATTATTGTTCTAGACAGATAATAAAGCAGCGAGCACACTTAAAACATATGCATATAAATATATAATCATTTTACCAAATGAAATACTTAGCTATTAGAATCCAACATGATAACAATGTTTCATAACCCAACCTTATGGTAAGCACACTGGAAGCGTTACAATATATTTTCCAACTGTCCAAACATTGATTGACAATAAAACCAAAATGCAAGTTATTGAATTTTCAAATGAAGAAAAATAAGAAATCAAAATATTCAGCATCAAACCACATACCAGATACAACCATCTATTGAAATTTGAATACACCAAACATAAGACACAATGTAAAAGTATAAATTGTAAATCACAATGCATATTAATCGAATCAGTCAGTACTGATTAAAATCCGCCTAAGCTTGAAGGGTCGGCACATGGAGAGAGAGAGGGATGTACAACGCTCAAAACAAAAAGTGAAACAAAAGATCACATTTCAGGAATAAGTTGACACCAAGGTGCACACAATCTGCTGGATTTGTTGAAAAGGCTTAGAAACTTTTAAGCAAATGCAATTGAGATTAGCTCTAAAGAAAACATTGATGTTGCATACTCAAAGCACCCTACGATAAATTAATCGGGAGATGACTAAAGAAGAGTAGCAGTGACGACACCAAGAAAAACTTGCAAGGCAAAAGAATGAGAAGATGGTAGGAAGGTTGGCTGCAGGAGCAACAACCAAGGGAGAGAGGGAGAAACAAACCCTGATCGACGCCATTCCTGGAATTCATCACAGTCGACTCTACACAAACCAAAGTCTTCCAAAACAAAATATATGTATGCTACTATTACAAGGCATGGCTAGAGCAAGTTTTCTCTTTTATTTTTGTCCTTATCGAACTATCCTACAACCAACTACACCAAAACAACATAGATCTTCAAGGAGTAAAGAATTGACATTCAAGTCGACTAAAAAGGTAAAAGAAAAATCTTCAATCAAACAATCAAGGCGTCAATAGACATACCTGCAAATATATGTAATCATGAACAAGGTGATGATTCATGCATCATTTTTGCTTCAACCAAGGATATCAATAATATCACATTAAACCGATAGAGCATGGCAAAGGAAAGA
This sequence comes from Sequoiadendron giganteum, assembly GCA_007115665.2. Classification (NCBI taxonomy): domain Eukaryota; kingdom Viridiplantae; phylum Streptophyta; class Pinopsida; order Cupressales; family Cupressaceae; genus Sequoiadendron; species Sequoiadendron giganteum. The sequence goes on along the minus strand of CM021100.1, from coordinate 606,799,091 downwards.
ATACAAACAACCGACCCAACAATAATATCGATTTCAATGAGTGAAATTCAATCAATCGTTTGTGAAAAGAGCAGGGAAATTCGTTAACAAAAGTGGAAGACGATAAAATCAAATACAACACCGACCTAGGTTCCTACGCTCGGAAACGGTGAGAGTGAATAGAAGACCTTTGAAACACAGCTTCCAAACCTTCTGATCCGGTGGATATTTTCATTGAAAAAGGAAGTGTCTCCCATGTCTACCGGCAGATTCAAATTTGTTAGTTGGTTTGTGTTTGTTAACAAAATGTTGTTCAATGGCCCGTGGGATTCGAACACGTAACCTCCTCCGAAACGGCTGCAACCTGAGCCGTTACACCAAATACAACACACTCTGCTATGAGTAGTAACCGGTTGCTTTTGATGAGTATGCAGTTTGAATTTGTTAGAAATGTGTGGCCGGCGGGAGTTGAACCTCGCATCGACCGGTTCTAAAAAAGCTTATCATCACCGCTAGCCCATGTGTGCCATTTGAAATGTAAGTGGCAGGGGTATTTTATATTGTTTAGTTAGGAGATATGCTTTAAAAATAAAACAAACTCTCCTAACTTAAACACAAACCCCTTAAAATTATTAAATAAAACAAAATAGATAACCCCCCAAACAATGAGAGCTGAGATTCATTAATTTGAAAGGCTATTATAATTTAAGGGAGATTATTAAGGATATTTTGAATATTCCTATGTAAAAATGGAGGGATAAGGTTGTTTTAGTAAATCTTATGGTTTTTCCTCCATATGGAAAACAAAATTGTATTTAAAGGGTGGTATACGGAGGTGTTTAGCTAAGTGTGAAACTTAGATTTTGCAAATTAGAGGAACAGGTGACAGGTGTTTTGAGAGAGGAGCTCTAAGAAAATTTTTGAGCCATTTTTGTACGTCGGAGCTTTGTTATGCTGCCGAAGTGATGGTCTTGGTGCATTGTACTTGATTTTGGAGATTAATCGGATCGGTCGTACTCTATTGGAGCCGACCTGGAGATGTAGTCACGTTTGTGGCGAACTCCGTAATCAAACTCTGTTTGCACCTTCTATCTTCTTTTCTCTCAATTCTGTTTCTCATCTTAAGTTTTGATGCATAAATTTCGTTAATGTATGCATGAATTAAAATTCCGCAAAGTTGTGTTTTTAATTAAGCATTCAATCCGCAATTTAGTCTAGATCATAATCATATCAAGTGGTATCAGAGCTCAATTGACTATTATTGCAGTTGTTTTCTTGAATGCTAACGAGATCCAGGATTCGGAAGGGCGAAGGCAAGCTTGAAGACTTTAATCCTGAGATCGGGAAGCGAAGAAGTTTTCTGAAGATGTCTGTGTCTGGAATGGAGGTTCCTGAAGAAATCAGTGAGCAGGAATTCCGAAGAGCATTCCTCGAGATGAAGGCTAAGGTGGACATCCTTTTCCAAGAAAGACAAGAACGAAAGGAATGTGAAGGAGGTTCGTCGAAGGAAGATGTTCGTGAAGACAAGAAAGGGAAACAACATGGAGATGGTGGCAAGCAACCAGATCACCCCTTTTCTTCTTCTCCTCCCTCTTCTCCTTCTTCTCCATCTTCTCCTCATTCTACTTCTTTTAATCCTTTCAAGAATGGGCATAAGCCTAAAATTAAATTGGATGTAAAATTTGATTTACCAAAGTATTGTGGTGAACTTAATGCTGAAAAATTGGATGATTGGATTCAGCAAGTAGAAGTCTACTGTAGAGTCCAGAACCTATTAGATGATGTTGATAGGATCCAATTAGCTACTCTTCGGTTAGGAGGTACAACTTTAACCTGGTGGGAGAGTAAGACTAAGGCAGAAATTTCACAGCATGGTAGAGTCAATTTATCTTGGGCAGAATTTGTTAATACTCTTAAGAAGCAGTTTTATCCCCTAGGACATATGCAATAGTTAATGATGGACTGGCAAATGTTTAGGCAAGGGAAAGGTCAAACTATCCAAGAGTACACCCATGAATTTAGGAAAAAGGCTATTGCATTAAATGTACCTTTGTACACCCAGGATACTTTGTTAAAGTACATAGGAGGTCTTCATTCATATCTTAGACATTCCATTTTGGTATTGAACCCTTGTAATTTGGATGAAGTGTCTGTTCAAGCTACACACTTAGAGTCAAGGGGAAAGGGTTCTTTCATTGATAATGATAACTCTGTAAAGAAATCTTCTAAAGTTGCAGAGACAGGGAAAGGAAAGAAGGCAGCTACAGTTAAGAAGGATGAGAAACTTTCTTGCTCTCATTGTGACAGGAAGGGTCATGATGAAGATCATTGTTGGAAGTTGCATCCCGAATTGAAGCCTAAGTGGGCTCAAAGACAGAATCAGAAACATAAGGGTAAGGAGAAAGCCACAAATGTTGTTATGGATCTTGGTTTAGATTCAGATGATGAGACTAAGATAACAGCTATGGGTCTAAAAGGTAAAGCTCCTATTTCTGGTGTTTTTGTTGCTAGTTGTGCTTCTACTTCTACAGTTAATGATTTCTCTGAAGATAAAAAAAGGAATGAGCTTTTTCATTTAAGGGTTGTTGCTAAGAACAGTAAAATTGATGCACTCATAGATAGTGGTTCTCAAGTTAACTTAATTTCTGAAAGTGTTGTAAGAAACTTGGGATTAAAAACTACACAACATAAGAAACCTTATCCACTAGGCTGGATTTGTGAAAATGATAGGTTGCAAGTAACAAGACAATGCACCTTAAGATTCACAATCACTAGTAAATTTGTGGATGAAGTACAGTTTGATGTGGTTCCACTGGATATCTGTGGGATAGTGCTTGGTAGCCCTTATTTATATGACAGGAAAGCTATTTTCTACAGGGAAAAGAATCATTATCATTTGTTTAAAGATGGCATCCAGTATATCGTACATTCTCACAGGATTAAGACTGATCGTTCTTTTGCAAACACAGGACAGTTAAAGAGGGTAATTAATGCAAGTAAAGAGTTAACTCTTATGT
>CM021100.1:606721109-606795995 GCA_007115665.2 Sequoiadendron giganteum | reverse complement strand
TATAATATGTTTTTTGGTTTATTAGGGAGCCTTACACCATTAACTGTGTTTGCAAGTACCACAAGTTGATGGAGATAATACATGAAGATGTGATAGGAAGTGTGGGTGAATGTGCAATTGATAGCTCATAAAGTTGATCAATGTTTGCTATTATGTCAAAATGTGCACCATTAACTGTTCATAATGGTTTATATAATGTGAAATTGTGCACCATTAACTGTTCAAATATACATTTATATATAATGTAGTTGAAGCTTTGAGCCACTTGCATAGAGTGGTAATTGTAAACATCAATGTACTTAAATAAATGAAAAAATTACTTTATTGTTTGCAACTTGTCTTGTATTCAAAATATATATGTACCAATAGATGTTTAGATTTTATTTTATTTATTGGTTAGCTACACATCTAGTAGTGAACATATATTGGTGTCATGTGTAAATTTTTATTGGCATAAGTAAAATAATGTAATGACTAAAATATAAACGGTTATTGGGGGGTCAGGTGAGCATGGAGTGAACGGGTATTGGATCGTGGGCGGCAATTGGGGGTTTTCCCCTATGTGCATTTTATATTTTCTCAGATAGTGAATAATAACAAAAAAAAATTATTTAGCCACCCACATAGGGTATGGGTGCGATCTGAATAACATACAGGCCATACTAATTTTATTTTCAAAGCTTAAGTAAGGTGTACCAGGGAGTGAGCTCGAGGAACTAGATTAACAATAATGACTATTTGATGTGCATGGAATAGGACTGTGTATTTAGACACTTCTCCATATATATATATATATATTTTTTTTATTAATTCAGTTAGGACAAATGGAAGAACGTTGCAGTTGATTAGAAAGAAAATACATTTCAAAACTAATGGAACCCAATGAAATATGATATGGTCTAGCTATATATTTTGGTGAGGGGGGAAGTTTTTTTTTTGAAAGTAAAGTAAGGTACATATTTCCAATTAAATTAATGCATTTTAAAGCTTCATTCATTCATACCCCTTAGCTAAACTTACTTATTGTATTACTTTCAAGCTTTATTAAGTAGATTTTACCTCATTATTACATAAGAATTCTAAAGGCTAAGCAATAACATCAATTTCATATTTGATTCTCTTTCATGCTACAACAAATTAATAGCTTTCCATATTATAAATAATTTTAAGAAATACAGTGAAGGACACACAACTGACTAAGACTTTCTCTCCACCCTACTATAATGGCGTCATGGAGCCTCGTGGGCTCTAGCCATACCCCCGAGCAAGGAATTATTTTAGCCTCACAATGATCAATGGAGTCTTTTCGCATTTTTACCAAGGAGTAAAACTAACAGAGTACCATTTACATATGTTTAGATTCTCTACTTTCGGTTTTCAAGTAAGATCCATATAATAGATCACCTCCCTACAACCAAGAAACAAGGGAAAATGGAGAATAACTTATCTTTTCTTTTAGATGAAAGGGACTGGAATTTTTGTATCCAACTTTCCTCTCCAAGCCAAGCCATCTTCATCACTATCTTGCCAAGGAGATGGAATCCTCTCCTTTCCTCATTCCTTCTACCATCTTCCCTCAAATTCTCCAAGAGGAGAAGTGGGTAACACCCCACCCTTTCTTCCTCTCCAAAATATATAGGAGTTTCAACTTGCAACCTTTGAATGGCGAGGTAAGGAGTGCACCTACCTCCATCAATGAGAGTCGTTTCCTTATTAAAGAGAAGACATTCACTTGGACAACCCCTCCATCTTTCTAGCCCATCCTCTCCTCAAACTCGTCACTCTCCATTATGAGGACCTTTTAGGGGTCAAATCATGTCCTTGGGACACTATTATATACCCACTTGACCCCTAACACTATGGTATAGACCCTAGGGGGTTTATTTTTACATCCAAACCAAGGAAACTGACCAACAACCCACTTTAAAAGCCCATTTAAGGTTCCATCCGAGTTTCACACTTGGATAAGGGTTCCCAACCCTTAGACCCACTTACATTCACATAACACATAATCAATTATCCCTTTAATAACAAACCTCACCACCTTAACTTACCAACATATTAACTTTACTCATTTCTAAGCCCTAGAAAGGAGGTCAAATTCATGATCAAAGGAGATGTCTTTTTGATGTGCTCACAACGGTCTTCCCTCCTTGTACTGACATTGTTACCTTCCTGCACATTACCAACACGATCATAAGTACTAATTGTATATCACAACAATTTTTCAGCTCAATATTCTAAACTTCAACTATATAATTAACCATTTGAAATTTCAATATGTATTCCATAGTATACAAGCGCACTCCACCTTCATGATAGTGACAATAAAACAAAATTCCAAAAAGGAATGCAATAATATTACCAAAAGATCACCTTATTTATCATACACAATCTATCTAATCCTCAGTTCAAGAAAAGCTTATAACAAATAAGGGTTGCATTAAGTATATATGACATGAGGTCTTACAATTCCAATGAATTTTTTGATCTCCATTATTCTAAAAATGCTAGCTATTTCTCTATATCTAGAAAATATTCACTTATGTAGAAAAATCCCATTGAAACTAAATATAAGGGCCTTTCTATTTCCAAACAAGGATCAAGAGTTTATTAGGATTTGATACTATAAAATTTAGATATGGAGATATTCACCCATGATCTATAGGCTTAATAGAAAGCACAATACTTAGAAAAATAATATGACAAGAATAAATTGTATTCCTATTAAAGAATGAAAACATAATGATATGATAGCTTAAGATTAGAATGAGAACCCCTTCGTTATATAGACCAAGGTGAGACATAGGACAACATAGGATTATGAAAATTTCTTAATATCATGATATGAGACATAAAGTGATAAGTATCTTATGTGTACCCTAAGTAAAATTAATTAACAAGTGTGAATAGAACCTACTAGGCAATATCCTTATTCATACCAACAACCCCCTTAAGTACAAATTATAGAGAATGATAAAATATGTAAGAATACAATGATGGAAGGATGGGTTATAAATACTAAGCTATGTTAGGTACCCATGTAAAAATGAATCTCTCACAAAAATAAAAAAGAGAAAACCTAGTGGGAAAAAATCCTCCCTAAAAGAGAAAATACAAAATAATCTCAAAATTATGAAAAGGAAAAAACCCCATGTGAGAAAATTTCCCCCAATAAGAGAATGGAAGAGAAACAATACAACCCCCCATTAATGTATATTTTTTTTGCTAATGGGCATGTGTAGGATCATGATGGGCCAAAAAGTGGTGAAATGAAAAAAGTAGCATTTTGCACTCGCCAAAAAGCATGAAAATCCTGAGTTGAATTTTTTTTGGGTTGGGTGTTAGTACATTGCTCCATAGCAATGCCCAAGCCTAAGTTTTACAAATCGAATATCCGATTTTTAAAAGTAAAAAAAAAAAGATATTTGATTTGTATCGGATATCCGATTTGGGGTCGGGCAATATAAATAGAAAAAAGGTCATTTCAGATTCATTTTAACTCTTTGAAACGCCCAATGACTCAAACAGTGATAGTGGATGTGAATTCGATATCTGTTTTTTAGCTGATATCCAATTTTGAAGGTAAGTCTTTGGTTTTTTTTTTGTTTTAATCGATTTTTTTTTTAGTTTTGTATAATTTTAACTAGTTTTTAACATATTTTTATTAAAAATTAGGATGTTTTACAGATTTTTATTAAAAATTAGGGTTTTTTACACTAATTTTATTTATATTGTGTAATTTCAATTAGATTAATTAGTTCTGAACTTTAATCAGGTATTATGGTTGAGAACCAAAACCCACAAATGCCAAACCCTCCACCACCTCTGCACCCATCAATTGAAGAGTTAATTGGTAAAAAATTGGAGCAATTGATGGGCATTTGTGATGTTTATAAGATAATCCATTGATTAAGGAAGATGACAAACACATTGAAAGAAATAATTAAAAATATAGAAACCCTCTCCACCCAACATAATGCCTTTCTTTCATGGCGAGAAAGCATGAGGGAATATTACTCCTGTGGTTTTTCTTATGAAGATGTGAAAGATCTCGAAATAACAAAAACCCAAATAACATCTTTATTTGTTAACCCCTGCAGCGGTTTGTCAGTTAATGTTAATAAACCAAAACCTTCTATAAAATGGTGCACGAATAAGGACATTGCAGATAACTTTTGGGATCGTTGGTGCATGGTTTTTGATAAACCACCCAACAACAATAGTGATGTACCATTTTACTTTATTAAAAATTTATACTCTAAGTTTTTGTTAGGGCATCATGTCAATTATTTTGACATTAAACCCTTCTAGGGCATAGGTGGAGGTATGCTCCAAGATAGACCAAGGGCAGTTAGAGTAGTCCAGGGCCCATATGTTCCCCCTCCTCCCCTTCCTCAGCCACCTCCAGTACGTCATCCATATATTATCGAGGATGTAGCCACACAGACTATTCAGGTTATTCACTCTTTGAGTGATCTTTTCGTTTCCCATACTGCTTCAATAGCTCAGCCACATGTTGGTGATGTTGGCGATGGATCGAGTGTTGCTGCATCATCCTCCTTAGGTCCACATATTTGTGTGCCACATACTTGCACTATGTGCCACCAAATATGCTTGGGTCCTCTTGTACACCCCGTTGAGCATCCCTTGGACACATCTGATTATGACCTCCATGATGTAGACGTTATAGATCAGATGTAGGAGATTGGAACACACCCTACAGAGTCCTCTGCTTCTAGAGAGGAGAACGTTGGAATAGTTACATAGGTAAGATTTAAGTTGTAAATTCATAACTTGCATTTGTTTTTAAATGAATATTAAGGGTGTTGGCAAGAAGTTGAGTCCACTTTTTGGCCAAAAAGTGGAAGTGTTTTCCTTGATTTTCATAGTTTGACACATTTGACCTTAAAATTTGAAGCACTTAGAGATGGAATCTTCAAAAATCTCACTAATTATAAAATGTAGTACTCAGAGTCTAGTTTCCAAATATGTAATTTATTTCAATACCCAGATTGTACAAATTGAGTTTCAATAGGCTTTTGTAAAAACCACTATTTAAAAGTCATTTTTTTTTACCATACTATGCATGTGTACGACATCCATATTTTGACCTAAATTATCATATTTTTCTAAATCCTTTTGGGAAAAGACTTGTGACTCACTGAAGCTTATTTTGGATATTTTTTGTAATTTTTTATTGAATATTTTTTTTTTGTTAATTTTTTATCAGGCATATTTGTCGTTTTGAAAAATTGTCGTGTACGACACGCATAAGATGACCTAAAGTTATCATTTTTTGCAAAAAAAATTTAAATTGAAAATAATTGTCTGAAGTTTTCTCTCGTGCAATCCGTTTATCAAAATGTTATGTTGAACAAAAGTTATTATAACAGTAAAAAACCCTGATATTTAAATTTTATGGACTAGTTTCATCATAAATTAATTGAAAAATAGAAAAAATAATCCAATTGTAAAAAAAATTACATATTTGGAATTTGCATTGTCTCATCTAAAATGGGTTTTAATTTCGTCAAGAAATTCTGAAAAAAACCGTCGTCAGCCATATGTTCACACTCGATATTTTTCTCTGACATTGTTAGAACTTTCAACTTGCAGGTCAAACCAGGTTGAAGGCCTAGGTTCAGACTCCCAATGCTTTTCCCGAACCAAAATATGAGGTGAAAACCCGACCACAAAGCAAAACTAATTTCAAATTTTAAAAAACGAGATCCCGATCTATCATCAGGATCTCGTTCCCAATATTTAATACGGTGACCGTTGGTAGGGAAACAGGATCCCATTCCTTTGCTAATGGTCCCCACAATAAATATTGGGAACAGGATCTCGATTATAGAGCGGGATCCCATTTTAAAAAAAATTGGGATCCCATTTCTTTTTAACCATGTTATTTAAATTTACTGTCAAATTTTACTGTGAAGTTTGCAACTTCACATGTACAGTCGAGAGTAGTAAAATTGGACTATTTTTCGTCAAGCATTGTTTTTATAGGTGGTGACTTGCATTTTTGATTAATTTTTTCAAAGGAGAGATCCCATTTTTTCAAAGGACTCGGAACAAAAGGTCTTCAACTTGCAATATGAATTAATTTTTTCAAAGGAGGCATGAAGAAATCAGTTTTAAAGTGGAATTGTGCTAGTTTTCTACTTGTTTTGAGGAACATAAGAGGAAGAATTTAGTCCTTATAGGTCTCGAACTTTCAATTTGGATTGAATTTTTTGAAGAATTTCACTATTGACAATTTATTTGTGCTTGAGAATTTTATAATCATGGGAGATAAAACTAGTAATAAGAGGAGGAAGACATTGACTCCTGAAGAAATTGAAGAAAACAAAGAGATGGAGAGACAAAGACAAAGACAAAGAAGAATGAGAATTAAATCAATGAATGATGGGGGAGCATCCAATTCCACAACTATTGAAGATGAAAACATAGAGGAGACCATGGTTGTAGATGAAGCTAATTTGCAAGAAGTCAATTTGGAGAAGAATATGATTATACAAGAAAGTCATACTATGTCTTCAAATCCCTCTTTCAATGCTATGGAGAATGTTTCAATATGCACAAATCTAGGTATGTCTTCAAATCCACATGTTAGTGAAATGGTAAATTCATATGTAGAAGTTTTACAAGATGCTGGACTTAATGATGTTGACATTGATAATATTCAGAGAGATGAAACTTTTATAGAATTTGTTGAAAATGAAAATAAGAATGATCCTTTTGTTGAAAATAAAATTGAGAATGATCCTTTTGTTGAAAATGAAAACAAAAACCGTTTTATTGATGTAAATGAAAATGAAAACCGTTTTGTTGATGAAAATGTAAATCGTTTTGAAGTTGAAAATGAAAATGAAAATGAAAATGAAGATGAAGATGAAGATGAAAATCTAGAATGTGGTGTTGAATTTAATGAAAATACTTTTTTAAAAATTGAAAGTGGTGTTTTTGATAATCTTCCTGGTCAAATTTCTTGGAGGAAAATAAGAACACATGTGAATAAAATATACAACGAATTCTTTTATCATAAATAATTGCAATTCAATGTCAACTGATGATGCAATTGATGAGAATGCAAAAAATGAGGAAAATGGTGAAAAGGTTAGGCTTTTTTGTTAAACCAAAAAGAAAAGATCAATCACTAAAACATGCTATGTGTATTGTTGCTAGTGCCATTCAATCTATTGGGAAAAATAGTCGATCTAAAGATAAAAATACAACAAGAAGAGCTATAAAAACTGCTATAGTTAATAAAGAAACTTTGAATAAAAGAATTGTAAGAAATATTAGTGAAGTTTTAAAAATGCATCCTAAAACATTGCTAAGAGCGGCAAAAAGAAGAGAAATTATAGAAAATGATCCTATCAACCAGTGTTGGAGTTTCAGTGGTCAACTCCTGAGGTCTGATATGAAATTGAATGTTGAAATTAAATTTTTGATTGAAAAATATTGGCATGATAATACTATGGTTTCATCTAATGCTAGAGATGTTTTAAAACTAAGGGTGGGGTCCAAAGTTCGCGATCCTCACCCAAAACACCTATTAGATACAACACAAACTGAATTTTATAGAAAATTTTGTGGTGATTTAGTGTTACTCGGTAATATTAAAATAAGTCAAAGGTCTTTTGAAAAATGTAAATTGTGGTATGTAAAAATTAATAAGCAACGGATATCTTGTTGTAAAACACATGTTCAATTTCATTATTTTTATGATGTTTTTCGATATATACGTTGTACCTTGCATACTAACATGATTATATAGGAATGTGGTATTAATATGCCACCTGAAGCAATAAGGGAGTTTATTTCAAGTTTGTTTTGTGAAAGATCTAATGGTAAATTGTTTTATTTAAGTTCTTGCATTTCTAGACAATGCATTAACTGTGGAAATCTTTCATTCTTAGGAATTTATATGCATGGAAGTGTTGATAATAATTTTGGACAACAATTAGTAGAAGTTAAAAGATTTAAGAATGTTCACTATTCTTTAAAAGATGGAAAAATAGGAAAGCGTTGTGATTTAGTTATAAAAAAAGTTAGTGTGCATGCATTCATGAGTGAATTTAAGAATAAGATAGTACCAAAATATATCATGCACTCTCAACATGCTCGATGGCTTGATGACCAATTTTGCGCATGTAGAAACACATTTCTAATTGGTACTATACTTTCAGTGGTTGATTTTGCGGAAAATTATACTCTAGCTCCACAAGAGGAAATTCAATCACAGTATTATAATTTAGTGCAAGTAGCTATGTTTGTCCATACTGTTTATAGACATGCAGATGATAGCACCGAGGATGATAGAATTTTTTTGAGGGAGTATCATTTTTATTTGAGTGACAACCAATTACACTCGTTAGAGTTTGTTCAATACTGTTTCAGTATATTTTAAATAAATTTAAGAGAAAGAGGAATCCATATGAAAGAACACCTCATATGGTCAGATAATTGTATGGGGCAATACAAGAATGCTCAAATGTTCTATTGGTTAAGTAGGATTCACAAAGAACTTAATGTCCAACATATATGGATTTTTTTTGAAGTTGGGCATGGTAAAGGAGAACATGATGGAGCTGGTGCGTGTGTCAAAATAATTATTGCTAGAGAACAATTAAAATTCAAAGATGCAGTAAAATTTAAAGATGCATGTGGGATTATGGATTGGTGTAATACAAGATTATCTACACCGAGTTTGAGTGAGTACTCTAGAGTTCATCGATTCTTTTGGTTAGTTTAAGAAGATAACATTGAACCTAGAGTTGACTGTGAGACAATCAGTGGATCTAATAAATGGCATTCATTTAGGAGTTCGACAGTAAGCACATGGACTATCTGGACAAGGGAGCTTGCATTTTTTTGCCAGTTTTGTATCTCAGGTTATTGGGAAGCATGTGAAAATACATAATGGGTTGAATAGTGGGAGCAAAGATTGTTGACACCTACACAAGCACATGATCAATATGAAAGAACTATTGAAGAAAATGATCAAGTGTTTGCATCTGAAGATTATGACCGTGTTTCAAACCTTGTACAAGAAGGTGATTTAATTCAATTTATGTCATTTAATTTCACTTTTATGAATTTATTTTGTAATACTAAATTATTTATATTGATATGCGAAAGTTATTAAATCATTTTTTGTTTGCAGGACATGTGTATGTTGTTGCACCTGAGGGGAATGAAGAGAAAACACAATATTGGTTGGCTCATTGTGTGGAGAGTAAACATAATTTAATATCACCTCGAGAATATGATGATGGTTATCATTATACAATAGGTACGATGATCCCCTTAAGATATCCCCTTAAGCAAATTTTGATAACAAGTTTTTTGATCCCCTTAAGCAATTTTTTAGAACAAGTCTTTGATCCCATTAAGAAAATTTTGAGAACTTATATGATGATTGTTTTCATGTTTTCCAATAGAACCGGTTGTGATTTTTGTCACTTGGCTACGAAAATACCTTGCAAGGAAGAATGGTCTACCTACATTCGAAGATTATGAACCGCATAAAAAAATTATACATTATTCACATTTGGTGGTGGCAACAAATATAAAACTAGATCGGTATCGCGGAAGACCTACAAATAAAGTGCTATGGGAAATTTCTATGGAAGAGCATGAGACAATCATAGATGGATTACAAAAAAGAAAGGATGTAGATGGTACAATGGAATAAGTAAATACAGGTAAATATAGTGTAAGTTTTATATTGTCCTTTTAAATAGAGGTAATTATTAGTTAAAATATATTTAAATACATGTTTTGATTACATATTGATATTTCTTGTACATTAATGGTTAAAATTGATTTATTATCCTTTTTTGTATCCTTAAGCCATCATTGCATTGATCTCATACTTTGAAACAAAAATGAGAGGATGCCTGGATTCAACCTACACACGTGTGGAATACTTTTAAATGTAGGTACTTGAGTTGTGTACATATAGATAGTTTTATATAAATTAAAATATGTATGTTTTGATGATTTCATTGATATTGCTTGTACCTTTTTGATATCAGGCGGTGTGAAGACCTAGTACATTCTGGGCATGAGTTTGAGATGTTCTTGAGATGGCATATCCAATTTTTGTAAACATTATTTTCAGATGGCATATATGTCCTACTATGTCTTCAAATCACTAAATATCATGTATACAGTATTTTTAAATCAATTATATCCTTAAGATGTTGTTTACGACCCCTTAAGGCATTCCCTTAAGACATTGTATTATGACCCCTTAAAGCATCCCCTTGAGACATTGTATTATGAACCCTTAAGACATAATATGACCCCTTAAGACATCTCCTTAAGACATTGTATTATGACCCCTTAAGACACCCCCTTAAGATGTAATATGACCCCTTAAGACATCCCCTTAAGACGTCGTATTATGACCCCTTAATATGTCCCCTTAAGACGTATTATGACCCCTTAAGATGTCCCTTTATTTGTTTTCAATGTACCTGTTTGTTTTGACAAGTTATAAACTAGTATTGGATGCCATTATTTGTTTGACAACTTATAAATTAGTATTGGATGCCATTATTTGTGTTGACAACTTATAAAATAGTATTGGATGCCATTATTTGTTTTGAAAACTTATAAATTAGTGTTGGATGTTATTATTTATAGAATTTATTAATGCTTTTGTTCTCTAATCTTGTATGGTTTTGTTTATTTCTTAAAATTTTATCCTTTCTGGTATATAAACGAATTGTTTTGTTTGTAAAGTATGATTTATTGACTAATTATTGATTGACGTGAATTGAATAAGTTCAAATTGACTAATTATTGCTAATTATTGAATGTACATATCATGTATGAGATCACTAAAGCTGTAAACTATAAATATTAAAATGTCCTATTAATTTCAACTTTAATTTCATATTTATATTTAATTTCACATTAATGTCCTATATTAATATCTTGACTATGAACATAAAATGCATAAATGTATATGTGTAAATTAAAATTTTAAACAATAATAAAGTCCATAATTTATGTAAATATATTAAGTGCATGAAACCAATATATTAAGCACATGAAAAAAAGTCCATCAGAGTACAACCCATGAACTAAAGTCCAACTAAGTACTCAAGAACCATGAAATATAAAGTCCAACAAAGTACATGACAAACCATAAATATAGTCCACAAAATAAACAAATATAACCCACAAAATCATGTTTCTAGGTCATGTATTGTCTCTATAATCAAGAGACCTCTTCACGCCATGCAAACTATGCAGATGAACTGAAACACTCTATACAAGAGAAAGATGAAATCATATGTAAGACAATGAAAAAATATTTAATGGCAATTTAATTTTTAATTCATCATAAAATTAAATTACCATCATATATGGGTTTGGATGCTCTACTGCACCTGAAGCAACCTCTGTATTCTCTGAATCAATCTACATAAACAAGACAAAGAAAGTTGAAATTAGATGCACAAGTCTATAATTAAAAATGATTTAATTAAAATTAATTTATAATTTATCATATTTTAATTGTACCATATCCATAGGTTGTGCACCCTCTTCTGCATGACATGTTTGTACATTCTCAACTACTAGATGTGTCTCATGCTATAAAAGAAAAAAGAATTTAAAACATGTATTAGCTCAAATTATATATATATATTCAATTTGGAATTTAAAATTAAATTTATATTCACAATATATAATTTATAATTGAATTTAAATATAATAAAAAATTTAAATTACCATTTGATTTAGAGCCTGCTCTGCATGCCCTCCTGGAGGTGTAACTATGTCTGGGTTAGGGCTGAAAGTCACACTAACAAAGTCCTACAAGATCAAAATTAAAGCATGTACATACTTGAATTAGGTAAATATATATATATATATTCAAGTTTGCACATTTTGTGTAGAATTTTTTTTAAACAACTTGAAAATCAAAGGACTCACAAGTAGCCGCAACATCTAATGTTTGGTCGATGCCCATTCTCATTGTGTTATCAACCTAGACAAACATGTAGGCATGTAACACAAGCTTATAATATTTACAAGTGTACATGCACATTTCATATATAGTGAATTAAAAATTCATAATTGTAACTATACTAATGTAAGTTAAATAATTTATAATATAAATGCACTTGCCCCTAGTCTACGACGACCGATAGTGGAGGAGTGCTCGAAACCCCTCAGGTGGAATCGACGTGGAAGCCGATTGAATTTCCTAAACCAACATAAATATTTTAAACATATATGTTATTCAATTATAAATTTAAAACTCAAGTTAAAAATCATTTCATTTATAATTTAAAAATCTGAAATCAAAATACCCCATAAGGGTTGTCGATTAGGACTGGTGTCGATGTATGTACTCATGGAACAAATGATTGCCCCATCATTACTATCATCTGTACACCAAACAATTTGATTGTTAAAATGTATTGCAAACTTTACTTTGATATATACATTCATCAAAATTCTTATAAAATGAACATGTAGATGCATATTTATACCTGTGTAGTAGCCTCAGGATGTTGGCCTGCTATAAGAAACTCTACTAATGAACTGATGTGACCAAATGAACCACCAGAATCTCCACATCCACCCAAACTAGGTGTGGCCTGATTAGGTCCATAGCATACTTGATGGAAACTAGTACATACATGTGGGACGGGCCTCGACACTCTTGGAGTGGTACTCGGACTAGCTCCATAAAACACTCCTCCATCATCATCATCTCTATGCTCCCCACCCGCTATCGCAAAAGCATGTTGATCAAGGTCTCCTATGAGTGTTCTAAGGGAACCTAATGTCAAGACCATAGCTCGATGATGCACAGGTGCAGGAATGGGAGGACTAGGAGCAACGACAAGGGGTTGCACATGCACGGTGCATTGGGGATCAACCTTTGCCCCTAACCTTTGTTGTGGCATGCCGCCACCAACACCCTGAAATGATTTAAAATCAAAATAATTGGGCTTTTTCCCCATAACAAACTCTACATACAATTTCCTCAAAAAATACAATGGGCACTCCCAATTAGCATGTGGGGGACTATCAAAAACCATATACCATCAATCCCAAAAATGTGCACTCATCTGTATGCACCATCTCATGGATATTCTAGATTTGTTCACAGGAATGGGTTGTCGAGTAACGGGGTCGAGAAAGTAGGGGGCTAGGTGGGCTTTCATTATTTTAAGGTCTAATATTTGTTTATAAGAGAGACCATCAACATAAAATTGTCTCATCTGTTCTCTATCTCGTCTATGCCTATCTAGATTAGAATCAATGGTCCTGATGGCATCCACAACATTTTGCATTACAGATACAAAATGTCTAACATGCAGTGGAATCAATGCTTGACTCTGCATAGCATTGATTTTATTTTGTATGGATGCAACCTAATCATTTATGCGTGCTTGCAAGCAAGCCTCATCAGATGCAACAGGTTGTGGAGGTGGAGGTTGCTGAGGTGGTGGATTGATGATATCATCAATGTTAATCCATGATATGAGATATAAGTGTGCACCTATATTAAATTATACTAAATTAACATACAAACTTAAAAAATTATAAGAAATAGTTAAATTTGAAACACACATGAAAATTTGTTTAAATAGGATGTGCATACATATATTAAGATCATATAAAATTGAAACACACATATACATTGATTGAACTTGAGCATGTGCATACAAAATTCAAAATTTAACATGTACATACATTTAAAATAAAAAATACCATGCATAATTTGCATGCATACATCATTAAAGTAAACTATGTACATACATACAAATTTCAAAATTTAACAACTATATGCAATTTTAATACATGTGTACATACTAAACAATAAACCTGAAACATTCACAAAAAGCTCATTTTATGTCTAACACACACACACACACATATATATATTACAATTTTCCATCATGATCAGACTAGATAGTCATAAAATATATACTATTATAAATTCATCATTATAAGTTCATAAATTCCACCAAATTCATAAATTCATGTCACTAAAAATATCCATCTGGAACCAAAATCATAAATTCAAGTCACTAAAAATATCCATCTAGAGCCAAAATCATAAATTCACGTCACTAAAAATATCCATCGTTCACCAAATTCATAAATTCATAACTATTTAAGATCATTGCCTTAATTTAAAAACTATTGTGGCTCTCTACTGCATCTCTTCATTTATTTGCATTTTCCTTTTCAGAATCAGAAGTTCTCCTCTCCTCTAGCCATTGTCGATGCTCATCTAAGATCCCATCCATAGCCCTGACAGCATCAACAATGGTTTTCATCCTAGATGCAATCATCCTCACAGGTGGTGCGACAAATTCTTCATTTTGAATAATGTTGATTTGATCTTGGATGGTTCTAACATTGGAATTGATTCGTGCTTGCAAACGAACACCATCAATTTCAATTGGTGGAGGTGGGGGGTTATGAGGTGGAGTGGGTGGAGTGGGTGGAGGTGAAGGTGAAGGTGGTGGAGATGGATGGCACGAAGGTGGATTGCGAATATTATTGAATCGATCCATGTGATCTCTAAGATATGAGTGAACTTGCATTAGATTTGTAATTTCAAAATGTAAGATACATGTTTAGGAAATACCCTCAAACCATTCAATATAAATGGCCTAATTGAATACATATGATAAAATAAGTAGGCCTCATTTATGTCTAAGGCATGTTACTTGAATGAAAATACAATTAACTATTAATATAGGAAAATTTATGAATGTTATAGGGTTTACGATTTAGAGTTTAAGATTTAGGTTTTAGGGTGATAGGATGGCTTAAGGGGATCTATGTAGTAAGGTCTTAGTACAAAATGGCATGGCTTTTAAGTGAATAAAATTTGGTGAAGATGCCCAAGGCAACCAAATTTCATTAAGGTCTGAGGCAACTTCACCAAATTTTATTCACTTAAGCCATGCCAATTTTTCCTAGGAACTTACTAGACATAGATCCCCTTAAGCCACCCTATCACCCTAAACCGTAAATTAATCAACCTAGATCATGATTTATCTCATTCATATTATAATCTTACATGATCTTATTATTGTTAAATTTGGTTTACGAAACTTAGGGTGAAGTTTTGGTGTCCCTTGGAATATAATGAACTTGCAAGTTAGTGAAGAACATTTTCTTGTGGAACAGTTGATTGAGATAGGTCTTGTTTCAACTTACCAACCTAGATCATGAAATATCATTCATATTATAATCTTGCACAATCTTATTATTGTTAAATTTGGTTGCCTTGGACAACTTCACTAAATTTTAAGAACTTCTTTGATCCCATAAAGAAATTTCATATTAGGACCCCTTAAGACATTGATTTACAATTTAGGGTGATAGTATGGCTTAAGGGGATCTATGCCTAGTGAGGTCCTAGGACAAAATGACATGGCTCAAGTGAATAAAATTTGGTGACGTTGACCAAGGCAACCAAATTTCATTAAGGGCCTAGGAAAAAATGGTGTCTTTAGCCCATTTAGGGTTTAGAGTTTAGAGTTTAGAGTTTAGGGTTTATGATAATAGGATGGCTTAAGGGGATCTTTGTAGTAAGGTTCTACGACAAAATGACATGGATTAAGGGAATCAAATTTGGTGGAGTTGCCTAAGGCAACCAAATTTTATTTTAAGGTCCTAAGACAAAATGAATGCTTTAGTGAAGAACATTTTCTTGTGGAATAGTTGATTGAGATAGGTCTTGTTTCAACTAACCAACCTAGATCATGAAATATCATTCATATTATAATCTTGCACAATATTATTATTGTTAAATTTAGTTTCCTTGGGAAACTTCATCAAATTTTAAGAATTTCTTTGATCCCATTAAGAAATGTCATATTAGGACCCCTTAAGACACCGATTTACGATTTAGGGTGATAGGATGGCTTAAGGGGATCTATTTCTAGTGAGGTCCTAGGACAAAATGACATGGCTTAAGGGAATCAAATTTGGCGTAAGGGAATCAAATTTGGTGGAGTTTCCTAAGGCAACCAAATTTGATTTTAAGGTCCTAAGACAAAATGAATGCTTTAGTGAAGAACATTTTCTTGTGGAACAGTTGATTGAGATAGGTCTTGTTTCAACTAACCAACCTAGATCATGAAATATCATTCATATTATAATCTTGCACAATCTTATTATTGTTAAATTTGGTTGCCTTGGGAAACTTCACCAAATTTTAAGAACTTTGATCCCATTAAGAAATGTCATATTAGGACCCCTTAAGACATCGATTTACGATTTAGGGTGATAGGATGGCTTAAGGGGATCAATGACTAGTGAGGTCCTAGGATAAAATGACATGGCTTAAGGGAATCAAATTTGGCTTAAGGGAATCAAATTTCGCTTAAGGGGATCTTTGTAGTAAGGTTCTATGACAAAATGACATGGCTTAAGGGAATCAAATTTGGTGGAGTTGCCTAAGGTAACCAAATTTGATTTTAATGTCCTAAGACAAAATGAATGCTTTAGTGAAGAACATTTTCTTGTGGAACAGTTGATTGAGATAGGTCTTGTTTCAACTGACCAACCTAGATCATGAAATATCATTCATATTATAATCTTGCACAATCATATTATTGGTAAATTTTGTTGCCTTGGGCAACTTCACCAAATTTTAAGAACTTCTTTGATCCCATTAAGAAATGTCATATTAGGACCCCTTAAGACATCGATTTATGATTTAGGGTGATAGGATGGCTTAAGGGGATCTATGTCTAGTGAGGTCCTAGGACAAAATGACATGGCTTAAGGGAATCAAATTTGGCTTAAGGGAATCAAATTCCGCTTAAGGGGATCTTTGTAGTAAGGTTCTACGACAAAATGGCATCGCTTAAGGGAATCAAATTTGGTGGAGTTGCCTAAGGTAACCAAATTTGATTTTAAGGTCCTAAGACAAAATGAATGCTTTAGTGAAGAACATTTTCTTGTGGAACAGTTGATTGAGATAGGTCTTGTTTCAACTGACCAACCTAGATCATGAAATATCATTCATATTATAATCTTGCACAATCTTATTATTGGTAAATTTGGTTGCCTTGGGCAACTTCACCAAATTTTAAGAACTTCTTTGATCCCATTAAGAAATGTCATATTAGGACCCCTTAAGACATCTATTTACGATTTAGGGTGATAGGATGGCTTAAGGGGATCTATTTCTAGTGAGGTCCTAGGACAAAATGACATGGCTTAAGGGAATCAAATTTGGCTTAAGGGAATCAAATTTCGCTTAAGGGGATCTTTGTAGTAAGGTTCTACGACAAAATGACATGGCTTAAGGGAATCAAATTTGGTGGAGTTTCCTAAGGCAACAAAATTTTATTTTAAGGTCCTAAGACAAAATTAATGCTTTAGTGTTGAGGGTTTAGATTTTAGAGTTCAGGGCTTAGGGTTTAGCTAACTTAGGGTGAAGTTTGGGTGGCCCTTGGAATAATGGACTTTCAATTTAGTGCCTTGTTTATGAATATTCTTTATTTTATGAATAGATTGACTATTTATGTAATAGAAACACATAATTATGTATGATTAAGATTGAGTTTGATGTATATTTTAACTGCATTTTTTTTAATTGAATATAAGATTATTTTATTTAGCATTTTTTTCATTAATATTAAGCTCACTTAAATGAATTTTATGATATAAAATGTATAATATAAAATTAGTTAATGTTGAATCAAGTATTTTATTTTAGATTGTTTGTAATTGAAAGAACCTAAAAGAACTTAGAAAAGAAAAATATTTAGATTATTTAGTGTCTAGGTAACTAGTGCAAAAATTTAAATCCTAGACCAATCCTCTAAGTATATATGGTAAATCCTAAACCATGGATTTAATCATTAAAATTTTAAAATTTAAATTCAATTTTTTTCATCCCCTACACATTTAATAATGCATTATGAGCCAACTAAACTTGCTTAGTAATCAAAGGCATTCAATTGTCTTTATTTTATCATTTAATTACACTTGATCATTATTCACAAATCATTTAAATTTTTGAAAGTACTATGCTAGGAACACTTCAATAGGAGGACCTAAATTTAATCTAATTATGCATCACCATTTCCAAGTTTAAATACTATTGTCCTCAATCATTCTCATAATCATGAACTTGATCTTATCATGAGGGCTAACCTATGAGAACAAGACAATTGAGATCCAACACTCACCCCTAGGTGTTTTTTAAATGACACTACTTAATAACTTAAATCTTAATTTCTAATAGTTAATTTCTGTGTCAAGTAACCCTCTCATTTAATTTCACAAAAAATCAATATTATGCATATGCCATAAACTCTACTCTTTAAATTAATTTATATATTTCTTACCATTATTTTTTTAAAATGTATTTAAAAACTATATTTTACTTCAAAATAGATAATAACTTAAATCTTAATTTCTAATAGTTAATTGTTCAAAATCCTCATTGTTTCTCTAATAGAATAGACATCTATATTTTTTAAAGAGAGTTGATTTATTTACCATCCCTAATAATTTACATTTCATCAAAATACCCCATTTCTTCTTAAGTAGTTCAACTTCAATTCAAGAACCCTAGATGAAGCTAGATGAAGCTAGATTTTGAATTCAATCCTCACTTAAGGTTTCATAGACCCTAGATGAAGCTAGATTTTGAATTTAGAGTGTGTTTTTATTTTTCTTTTATTTTTATTTCATCTTTTTAATAGGACTGATTATTTGACCTATAATTAATTATCAAAATTCATATAAAAGATAGTTCTAAATGAAAATTCATATAGCAATACTATACTCATTTCACAAAAAATGGAAAGTTTTTCTAATCTAATTATAATTTAACATTGAAACTAAAGTTTAACATATCATTTTCTCCATACAATGCAAATGAAATTTAAAACATTTAAGCAATGCAAATGAATTTTCTTGAGCTCGAATATTAAGGTTTTCAAAATCAAAATGATTTGTTCCATTTCAATTTAGGGTTTTAGCAATTTTTTTTGTTTCAATTCAATTCAAGATTTCAATTTCTAAGCAATTAGGGTTTTTAATTAAATTTATTAGTTTCATTTCAAACTAGAGTTTTGAAATTCTTTTTTTTTGCTTTTATTTGAATTCGAGATTTCGAAAAGCTTGATTAGGGTTTCTAAATGCAAATTTTTAATTCATTTCAATTTCTAGGGTTTTGAAATGCAATTTTTTTTGTTTCGTTTCAATTAGGGTTTTCAAATACAATTTTTTTTGTTTCATCAAACAATTCAGGTTTCAAAAG
Source organism: Sequoiadendron giganteum (assembly GCA_007115665.2). Classification (NCBI taxonomy): domain Eukaryota; kingdom Viridiplantae; phylum Streptophyta; class Pinopsida; order Cupressales; family Cupressaceae; genus Sequoiadendron; species Sequoiadendron giganteum. Next base: position 606,776,707 of record CM021100.1, on the reverse strand, counting down.
TTAAAATTTGATTCTAAAATACAATTCAAGGTTTATTTTTTCGTTTCTATTCAAAATCTTCACAATTTGATGTATTTTTTAATCTATTGTACAATTTCTCATTTCTACAATAACATGAAATAAAATGCTTAAAATGTTAAAAAATAAAATTGAAATAAACATTGCTAAAAACAATTAATTTATTAACAATTTCAATTTGGAATGAAAAAATGCCAAAAATGGGGGGTGTACGGTACCTAGGACGTCTTTTGGGGTTGTTGTCACTCTAAAATCGGGATCCCATGCACGTTGGTAAAAATGAAGATTTCTTCATTTTAAAAAAATAAAGTGTTACAAAACGAGATCCTGATTTGTAAAAAATGGGATCCTGATTTTTACAAATCGGGATCCCATTCCCTCTCCATTAGTTCGAGACCCTCTAGAAAATAGGATCCCATTTGTGATTTAGGCTCGGGATCCCAATTTTTAAAAATTGGGATCTCGTTCTTAAAAATCGGGATCTTGTTTTTGCTTAGCCGATTTCGTTTTTTCGGGTAAGAAAAAAACTTCCACATTTTGTGGACCCAACTTTGTGCATTTACCCTTAATAAGAGATAGTATCAAGTACTAATATTTATTTACATGGTCTATTTAAAATAGTTGATGTTTGAGGAGGAGCTTAGATAGGTTACTGATAGCACCCTCAGGGCCATTTCATTTAGCCTCGACATTCATGTGGTATATATTTTTGCACTCACTCATTTACATTTATTTATTATATACTTGCTTGTCATTTTAATTGTCATTAATGAAATTATATATATTAACTTATATGTTTATCTTATTTTCCTCTTGTAGGAAACACCTAGAGTGAGGTGCAATGCTCTCCAGACTTTGGAGGTGCAATGGTAGATAAGGGAAAGGTAATTGAACTCAAATTTGATTGAATTAAGTTTTTTAAGATCTTATAGTGATTATGCATGCATCAACATAGATTGGTAGTTTCATATACTTTTCATTTTTATATGTACAGGTAGTTATGAGCTACACATCCTTATTGACAAGTGTCGCAATGCCTGAAAGAGTAGGTGTTGGAACACTTGAAGGAGTAAGTGTTGAAACACCTCAAGGACAAGTTGTCGAAACAACTGAAGGAGATAAAGAAAAAGAGATGCCTAAAGAGGTATGTGTTTATTTTATTTTGTGTTTGGTAAATATGTTCCTATTACCGATAATTGTATGCTAACTTGTATCAATTTTATGTTTTTGTTCACATATATATAGATTGGCATTGCAAAAGTTGATATGATTGGTTCTTTGAGAGGGGTATATTCTAGGACTCTTGACGGTTTGAAGAGATGTCTATATAAGGTAATCAAGAATTAAATTTTAGAGTTCAATTATAATTCAATGTATATTTATTTTGATGTTAATTATTAGATTTTAAATTGTACAATATAACTAATCTCAATTATGGTTTGAGTTTTTCTTGTGCAGTTTCCTTCAGAGCTAAAGAGTGCTTCAAAGAGGCTCCATTTTGATGATCCACCACTAGTTTAGGATGAGATAGAAATTTTGGCATGTATATTTTGAATAGATATCAAGATGGCATATGCCACATTTTGTAAATTTTTTTTTGAGTTGGCGTTGATGCCAATTTTGTATATGGACATACACTTGATTATTGGATAATTTGATATATAGAAGTTGAGAATCGAGATAATTTGTTCCTCATGTGCACGTTTAAACTATTCAAAAATTTAATCAAGTGAGAAATGGTTAAATATCAATGTACAATAACATAAAAAAAATAATGGTTATATTATATAGTTCACAATAAAAAATAATGAATAATGGTTAAATTATATCATATATTGCTTAGTTATATTATGATTATATTATATAATTTAAATAGCTTCGAAGACAAGAACAATGGTAAAGTTTAACATTTTAACTTTAAAGTTTAAATACACAAATGTCATTGTCTCACACTACATGATGTTTTAGGGTTATTATGGAGTCATTGGTGTCATTTTGTGCATTACAACGAGGAAGTTGCAAAATATTGCAAATTATGAAAAGTTGTCATTAAGAATGCCAAAAGGTTGTAAAGAGGAAGCCCAATGGTCATTTGGGTTTGAAAAGTAGTTGTAACTACTGAATTTAGTGGGAAAAACTTTAAATAGGCTCGTGAAATTGAAGGGATGGTTTGAGAAGTTGTTCATTAAGAAAAAGCAATAAAATTTGATCGTTTCCTTGCCATTTCCTGAGTTTTTCTAGAATTTCTGAAGTTTCTTTGTGTTGTATGGTTCCGTATAGGGTAATCTTGCACTCCAATGGATTGAATTCAATGGGCAGCAGGGTTAACCTCACCAAAAACTTGGGTTAACCTTAACACCTACACTTGACCAATTTAACTCCATTTGTGAACTTCATGTGCTTAGGTGCAGATGCACCATACAACGCTACAAAAAAAGAACTCATGTCACATTAGTTATGTCTTACACCAATTCCACCAAGTTTTACACCTACCCTCTAGTATGCAAATATCCCTCCTTGGTTCATAGAAAATGATTCCACAATCTACCATGCATCCTTGACATTTCTTTCACTTGAATAAGTCACCATCTTTGCATTCCAACCTAATGTTTATCTTCTATCTACTCCTTGATCAAAACCAAATGATGTTTCTACCTTTATGCATGCAATCAAGCTCCTACCAATAGTTTCTTGAACTGCCTTCCTCTTTATCATAGCTTCATGCTTGCATCTATCCTTGGGTTCTTGTTCTTTTTGTCCTTTCATCCCTGTCATCAATCCTCTTATCTTACCAGCAACAAGTACCTTTGTAGCTACTGTACCTGCAGAACCTTCATGCTTTGCAACATTCTTCCCAACCAATGGACACAAAATGGACCCTATCATGACATTAGCATACCAATTTACTACCAACTCAGTCTTCAAACCTATGTCAACCTTCACACCTATTGTCAGAGTATTTTTAGACTTCAAACTAACCATCTCACTTGAAGTTGCTTGTTTAAGGTTGTAGTTAAGGGTTTGAGGGTCAGAATGTATTAAGAGGCCATTCCACCTACTATTCATGTTGTGATTCAATGGAATAGCCTTGGTAAGAATAATATTAGGTGTAGGAATAGATATCTAGTTTTGGCAAAGACATTTGGTGGAGATTTCTATGCTGCCCCTATGGAAAAAGCATGAATTTACACCTAGGAGGCATAACTTCAAGTAGCATATTAAAGAAATAGTTTGAAACAAGGTTAGAACCTGGTTGTTTCAGTTTTATCAGGTGGATTTTGATGTGATAGAAGGTCTACAAAGGTGGGGTAGTTCATTTGGATGTTTGGGCTTGAAGCCCTAGTTGAACAAAGAGTGAAAATGGGTGAAATTGAGAGGTTTTAAGAAGGAAATGTGTGAGAAATCTGTGGGAAGCATAATTTGAAGGTGAATTAAGTTTGTGTTGGGTGAAATAAGAATGTTTGAAAATATTTTGAGGTTGAATGAAGTCTGGAGATGGGTTTTTCAATAAACCCTTGCTTATTTGGTGAAAAATGAGGGTTTCATGAAAGAGGGTCTTAGCAAGCGAGTTTTGACTCAGTGGCTAAATTATTTGTGGTTTTGGAGGTATTTTGAGGATTGTATAATGGTATTTTGAGTGGGTAGAAAGATTGAAGGAGAGTTCCTTTGTTAAAGTGGGCTAATTGGAGCCCCTTTTCCAGCGTTCAAGGTCAGTTTGATAGTATGGTTCCAAAGTAAGTAAATGTGATTTTGTGATTTGTTTCTTGGGTGTAATAAGGTCATCCATGACCATTTGGAGTCGTTTAGAGTCATTTTGAAGTGATTTGGGGTCATTTGTCAAAAATGTAAAAAGTTGTCAAGTTGTTAAAATGTTGTCAACGAACTTTTGCAAGAAAGTGCAAAAATGAAGTTTTATTAACAAATTGTTTAAAAAGTGGTTGTAAATGGTTGGGACGCATCTAGGTGGGTACGTTTATGCTAGAAATGGTCCTCTTATGCACTGAAACATGTGGAATCACTCCGAGCTACATTCAACCGACAAAATCCCTTAAGAGTCCAAAGTGCAAAATGGTTGCAAACTTCAACATGCTCATATTCGGAAATTGTGATGTTTAGAAAATTATCATATGACCCTATGGGATTGTGTTGGGCCCCTCTACAATAAGCTCTCTCGGTTTTCACTATCTCAGAGGCCTTTTCCTGTGGTGGCAAATTCTCGCTTGGGGAAAAAGTTGTCAAATGCAAGTAGTTGAAAGTTGCAAAGTGGTGCAACTTTCATTTTACAACTTGTGTGACCAAATAGACTATTTCGACATGTATGGGTGGGTATGTTTATGCTAGGAATGGTCCTCTTTGGTATCGAAACATGCGGAACCGCTCCGAGCTACATTCAACTGATAAAATCCCTTAAGAGTCCAAAGTGCAAAATAGCTGCAAACTTCAACATGCTCATATTCAGACACCGTGATGATTAGAAATTTCTCATCTAACCCTATAGGATCATGTTGGGCACCTCTACAATAACCTATCTCAGTTTTCACTATCTCAGAGGCATTTTCCTGTGGTGGCAAATTCTCGCTTGGGGAAAAAGTAGTCAAATGCAAGTAGTTGAAAGTTGCAAAGTGGTGAAACTCGTGTGACCAAACAGATTATTTTGATGCATCTAGGTCGGTACGTTTACAGTAGGCATGGTCCTATTTCAGACCAAAACACATGGAATCACTTTGAGCTACATTCAACCGACAGAATCCCTTAAGAGTCCAAAGTGCAAAATGGATGCAAACTTCAACATGCTCGTATTTGGACACAGTGACACTTAATAACTTCTTGTCTAGCCCTATGGGATCATGTTGGGCCTCTCTACAATAACCTCTCTCGGTTTTCTCTATCTCAGAGGCATTTTCCTGTGGTGGCGAATTCTCGCTTGGGAAAAAAGTTGTTAAATGCAAGTAGTTGAAAGTTGCATAGTGGTCCAACTTTTGTTTTGCAACTCGTGTGACTAAAAAGATTGTTTTGATGTGTCTAGGTGGGTACCTTTATGCTAGGCATGGTCCTCTTTCACACTAAAACACACAGAATCACTTTGAGCTACATTCAACTAGCAGAATCCCTTAAGAGTCCAAAGTGCAAAATGACTGCCAACTTCAACATGCTCATATTCGAACACCATGATGATTAAAAACTTCTCATTTGATGCAAACTTCATCATGCTCGTATTTAGACATTGTGATGCTTAAAAACTTCTTGTCTGACCCTATGGGATCATGTTGGTCCCCTCTACAATAACCTCTCTCGGTTTTTTCTATCTTAGAGGCCTTTTCCTGTGGTGACGAATTCTCTCTTGGGGAAAAAGTTGTCAAATGCAAGTAGTTGAGTGTGTAAAAATGACTTTTTAGCCATTCCACCCATTGTATCCTACTGTAACTTGGTGGAATGGCATAATTAGGGGTAGGGAACATATTTTCATGGTTTTTAGAGTAGGGGAGGCGAGTTGAGTGGTTTGGTGTGATGCGCTAGTTGGCAATTTGATGAGTTTTGGTGAAATTAAGTGGTTTAAGAGTGGAAATGGTTGAAATCCTTTGGGGCAGCAGTTTGTGAGGGAATTTTAAGCATTTTTTTTTGGTGTTGGTCCAAAGTGACTTTGTAGAAACTATATTGTAATTTAAATTTTGTCATCTATCAGTATCTAGTTATGAGTGATGCAATGTGAAGTAATGCTTTGACTTTGAAAGATGTGAACCAGCTTTGTAACTCTCAATAACCTAGTGCACTCCTTTGGACCAACACCATGAAATTAGGATCAATCTAAACATATCTCAAATGGACATATCACTCCTTTGGACCAACACCATGAAACCAAGCTTTTTCACCATTTTAGACCCCCAATTGGGTCACTTTTACAAAGGACCTATGCCTTAAAATTTCATTTTCACCCAAATTTAGATTTTGCAACACTCACCAACCAACATAACCCCAAATTCCATAATTAGTTTGTGGAGACACGTTTCCCAAAACACCCTACCATTAAACCCTCATTTCTTGCACTTTATATGGGGGGTTTATTAAAAAACAACCTTCCAGGGAATATCTAATCCAACCAATGCATACAAAACTTCATAAAATAATTTAAAAAACTCAAAATATCAAGAGATATTTGCTTCCCCCAAGAATTTTGTCATTTTCTCACTCAATCCACCCAGTTTCACCCAAAAATACACTATTTGCCACTTAGGGCATCATGCCAAACCAACCAAAAGACATTCCCTACACACAAAACTCATTTTTCACCATATTTATACCTATTTCAACCTATCTGGGCCATCCCATCAAGCCACAACATGTGCAATAGATGAGATGGCCTATTTAAGCATTTTTAAACTCTCAAAACACAAGTTTCAACCGCCTATAGTAATTTTGCCACCAAATGCACAAAACTCAACAAAATGTCTTCACTCCAAAGCCAAAATGGAGATAGATCTTTTTACCACTGAATTTACATCATTGTAAACCAAGAAATTAACATACAGAACCATACAAAGCCTTGAAACTAAAAAATTTTGGAAATACATAGAAAATTGGCAAAAACAAGGAACTTTATTTGATTTCCCTTCACAAAAGCATGAATCAACCCTTAATTTGAGTTTCTACAACCTTTTTAACACTTTTCCCACCATATCCAACCTCCTAAATTGACTCAACAACCTTTTAAACTAACATGACTATTGGTGTTCCACCTTTTGCACTTTCAATATGACGATTTTTACAAAATATGCATTTTTTGTATTTTTGACTCCAATTAGCCTCCAAACAATTAAAATGTGATTAAATAGTCCAAATTGACCACACAACACATAAATCACTTGATTCATAAAACAATTTTGACAAATTGACTCTTCATATGCCATTTTACAACATTTGGCAATTTTGCATTACAACTTTGCATTTTTTTGCAATTTTTGACATATTGACACAAAATGAATCAAGATGACTCCAAACCACCCCTAATACATGTAAATGGTATAGTAAGACCTTATTGAACAAAATATATTCACCACACCTAGATCTAACATACTGATCCCTCCTAGAGCAATGTTCATTTGCTTGGTGCTCCTGCACCACTTTACAACTTCACCTTGTTTCTCTTGTAGGTGTCCAACAGAGGTTTATTAACCTCAACTCCCCAATCTAGTTTCAAACCCACTAACATACCTAATACTATACCATGTTTCCAAAACTTGCAAATTCAAACTTTCATGGTGCCCCTGCACTGAAAATACATGCCTACAACATTCTTGAGCATACAATTTACACAATACACATTATAAGGGAGATTCAAGAATGGCAGTAGCAAAATAAGATTTTTTTTAATCAAAAAGTAGTAAGGCTATACAATGATATATATTCATAAAAGTATATACAATATATCCAAATAATCCATACAGGCTTAGTACAAAGGAGTCATATGGACATAAAATTTTATGTATATATCGATAGTACAAAACATATTTCCCTCTAGGGGAAGGAAATAGATCATGTGTTTCCTTTGAAATTCAGTTGGATGGAGTGACTGTTGGTTCTCTTGTCTTTCGAACACACTTTCTAGTCCTCCTCTCTTCACTCTGGACATAGAAAATATAGTTTACCATAGTAGTAGAATGTGTCAGTAATAAGACTAAATGAAAACAGATTGAAGAGAATTCTCTGTTTGGATTATAGATAGAAAAAGTACAAAAAGATGCATATGGAACTAAAAGATTTGAAAATATTGTATCCATATTAGAGAATTACCTTGATTTCAGCTTCTTCAATAGTTATATCATAACACTACCTTTATTCCAACTTCTTCAATTGTATCCTAACTGTCCCATCAGCCAACCAATTACTTTTTGCAAGTATTAAATAAAGAACACTAATGAGCTTAAGCATAATGAACCTAAGCATTATACCTTCCATTCTTGAATATGCTATTCAAGTGTGCCTGAAGGGTCATCTCTTTGCTTAAGAGTATCCAATATTGCTTCATGATCAACATTACTAAGTGTCCATAGTTGTTTTGTCTTTGGTTTAGCATGATGCTTCAACAACTTAACATTTGTTGCTATAAAAAGGTGCGAATACATGACAATGGTTTTTTATTTCTTGTAGTCTTCAAATGTAGGTATGCCATTCTTTCTAATCATGTATTTTTGCAACCAATTTCCTGCAACCACAACTGAACCTATAGGATACATGAACCCATCATCATCTTCCATCGATTGAGTTAGATTATGCTTTACCCGCACACATTGATCCAACCAATAGTCCGATCTCTCTTCATTCCACTGCGGTGCAACAACTACAAAAACATGTCCTGGCTATAGTAGATATGAAAGATGATCATAATCAACTAAACTTTCCATTGTGTCATTTGTCATGGATATTGTTTGAGATAAAGGAGTTAGATATTGTGGAACCCATGTATCCACCCACTCACTTGACTCGCATTGATCCCACTCACACTGAATACAACTCTGACAAAAACAAGCCAACTCTTGTGTCCAAATGGTCCATTTGCTTGTATCTGAGCTTCAAAATGAATGCATCTTTAAAGAATCTTTGATTGTATGACAATCCAATATGCCTCCCACTATGCCCTCCTCAACCAGCCAAAAGAATTTATGCACTATTGAATCAAGTGTCCCTCCTTGTGACAGTGTTGAACTACACCAATCAACAATAGAACGTGCATCATTGAATTTTTCTCCTAAAATCTTCAATCTCTCCTATACTAGAGCTCTCTTTAAATATGCACCTGCTCCATCATGCTCCCCTTTCCCATGCCTAGCTTCAAAAAAACTCCAAATATGAGGTACACCCTTCTCTACATGCATTCTACTCAACCAATAAAACATACGAGCATTCTTGAATTAACTTGTGTAGTTATCTGACCAAATGAGATGTCGGCCCACTTCTATATCATGCTCATGCAAGAAATCAATAAAATTCTTGAAACAATGTTGGACATACTCAGACGAGTGAGATCTATCATCACTCATATAAAAATGATACTCTCTGATTATCTTTTGATCCTCTTCTGTACTATCAGGTGCATTTCTATATGTTATGTGGACAAAAATAACAATCTGAATGGAATTGTAGTACTGAGATTGTACCTCATTTTGTGGTTGCAATGTGTAGTTTTCTTCAAAATCAACCACTGATATAATAGTACCAATTGGAAAAGAGTCCTTACACATCCTAAATTGTTGATCCAACCACTGAGACCTATGGCTATGCCTTGCATACTTGTAGAAAATATTTTCCTTAAAATCTGAAATAAAATCAGCAACACGGTATTCTTTTGTAATCAACTCGCATCTAGAACCTTCACCTCCACTCTGCAAAGTATATTTGACTATCTCATATCTCTTTTTCTCAACAAGCTTCTTTCCAAATTCATGTTCAGAACCCTCATGAAAATATTGAACAAACTTTGACAAGCCACCACATTGTGATCACTTCACATTCAAAAAATCATTTCTATAGGAAAAAAAACCATCATCTCTAGAACATAAAAATAGATCTAGCAAGTCCCTTGATGATTTCAGAAGATGCATTGCACCACACTTCGACAAAATTTCATTAGTATGCAAAGTAGAATAGATATAGCATAAAAGTTCATGGTACATTGAAAACTCCACATGTTATTTGCAACAACAAGTATTACGAATTTTAAGAGGCGCACAATAAAATGGATTCAAACCTTCAAAATTCCTTTATGATATTTCCATATTTGGATGTGTTTCAATAAAAAATTTGAACAACATTGTTTGGCTTGATTCTAAGAAATGTTTAGGATGTGGTGTATGGTCTCAATTTCCAATTCTTAAATTTAAAACATCCTTTTCACTGGGTGATACTCTAGAGTTATCATGCCAAAATTGTTGAATTACTTGCTTTACATTATCGGTTAGCTTCTTATCAACACATGGAAGCCTCCTAGAAAAATCCCATTATCATTTTGAAGAGGGTCATCTATTCTTTCTCTTCTTGTAAGTGCTCTATCCAAAGTTTTACATTTTATGTCAAAATCAATACAAGTTTGTCTCATAAAGCGAGCCTTTTTCAATTGATGGCTTACTAGGGTGGTTGTAATGACTCTCCGAGTAGCTCTCTTATCTTTTTCCTTGTTTTTTTTTTCAATAGACTTGAGAGCATTAAAAATATTTTTGACAATAATAGAATTTTTTTCAGTCTTGTTCACACGAATCCTCAATTTGGCTAACAAAGGTCTCATCTTTTGTAGCTTTAGCAATTGTACAAAAAGTTGGCATTTCTCAGTCAATGTCTTATTCCTAAAATATTGCTTGAAAAGTTGTGTAGCCCACAACTGAACGGTTCGTGTTGATCTCTTGCCTTCAAAATTGTTTATAATGTTCTCATCAATTTCAAGTAACCATTTAGGGGTTCTTGAAGGTCTTGAATTTGGAATATGTATTTCTTCATTTCCCATGTAATTTGGTGAAACATAATTTACACTTGGTTCAATATTATGTTCAACATCTTCAATTCCAACATTTTTAGCTTGAACATTTTAATATCAATAATTTGATTCCCAATTTCAATATTATGTTCAACATCTTCAATTCCAACATTTTTAGCTTGAACATTTACAATATCAATTTCAATAATTTCATTCCCAATTTCAATATCATGGTCAACATCATCAATTCCAACATTTTCACCTTGAACATTTTCAATATCAATTTCAACATTAGGATTCCCAATTTCAATATCATATTTAGCATTTTCACCTTGAACATATTCAATTTGCTATTCACTTGAAAGACCAAAGGGCTTAGGTTCACCAATATTTGGCATACCTTCTCTTCTCTTCCTATGACATTCTTTATCTCTTTGTCTATATGCTTCAATTTGTTCTTTTGTAAGCTTTCTCTTACATTTTTGCTTCCAACTACTGTTTCTCCCCATTATACCTCCAAGAAGATGCTCCAAAAATTTGATCTTTGTCTCTTCCTATCTGAGATCACATTTTTTTCACCTGCAAACATAATGTAGGGTCTGTTGGGATGCCCAAAATGGCCCACAAATCTGATATTAGATAAAATCCAATATTGGATAAAATCCGATATCTAATTTGAAAAACATTTAAAAATGTATTGTAATGGTAGGATTTTGGTGCCACAAATCAGATATCGAATTTTTGCACACATAGACCCAAGAGTAATTAGGAGGTGGAGGGTGGACAAGAGATAAAGAGAGAGAGAGAGAGAGAGAGAGAGAGAGAGAGAGAGAGAGAGAGAGAGAGAGAGAGAGAGAGAGAGAGAGAGAGAGAGAGAGGGAGAGGACAAGAGGGGAAGAAGAGAGAGAGAGAAAGGGGGAAGGGAGAGAGAAGAGAGGAAGGGGAGGGATAAGGGGGAGAGAGAGAGAGAGGGTAGAGAGGAGAGAATTAGGAAGAGGAGAAGAGAGAGAAGAGAGAGAGAGAGAGAGAGAGAGAGAGAGAGAGAGAGAGAGAGAGAGAAGAAGGGAGAGAGAGAGAGAGAGAGAGAGAGGTTAGGAGGGAGAAGGGAGAGGAAGAGGAGAGAGAAAGATTAGAGAGGATGGGGAAGGAGAGGGGAAGAGGGGAAGGGGAGAGAGAGAGGAGAGAGAGAATTAGGATGGGGAAGGGAGAATTAGGGGAAGAAGGGGAGAGAGAGAGAGGGGAGGGGGAGAGGAGAATTAGAGGGGAAGGAGAGGGGAAGGGGAAGAAGGAGAGAGAGAGAGAGAGAGTGTGTAGGGGGAAGGGAGAGGGGAAGAGGAGAAGAAGGGGGAGAGGGAGAGGGAGAGGGAGAGAGAGAGAGTGAGAGAGAGGGAGAGGGAAAGATAAATGGAAAGGGAGAGAGAGAGAGAATTAGGATGGGGAAGGGAGAGGGGAAGAGGGGAAGAAGGGGAGAGAGAGAGGGGAAGAACCTTTTTTGAGAGAGGGAGAAATAATTAGGAGGGGGAGAGAGGGTGGGAGAGAGGGAGGGAGGGAGAGAAAGAGGGAAAGAGATAATACTTAAATATTTTATATATTAGTAATATTAATTAGTTATATATTATTTTATATATTAACTTAATATATATATATACATTAACTAAAATATTTAAATATTATACATAATTTCGTAAGATATTATAATAGATTATATATTATATATTATATATTAAATTATAAACTATAATGTATATTCTCAACTAGATATATTAAAATAAACTATAAACTATTTATTGTATTTTTTAAATTATATATTAAAAACTATATTACATTTTTTATATATAAAATAAAAATTATATAGAATGATATATTAAAATTATATATAATACATATCAGATATCCGATTTGAATAAGATATCTGATATGTCTGACACAAACCCTACTACCTAGGGATTAGGCTCGGGTTTGCTTCGGAATTTGGCTAGGACATGCCAATCCTAAGAAGTCAACACAAAAAACGTGTTTAACAACTTACCTTGCTTTTCTAGACTTTGCCCATGTGGCTGACGACTTTTTTTTTACCCTAAATTGATGAAACGAAAAGGGTTTTTAAAAGAGATTATTAGCTTTCAACCAATATAAATTATATTTTACTTTGAATTTAATAAATTATTACTATTCATTTTCTATTTGAATTATGACTAAAGTCATGATTGATAGGTTGATTGAAAAACATCTATAGCTTTCAAATGGTATCACATTTTTTGAATCTGAAGCATGTGTCACATTCTATGCTTCACATACTATAGGATTAAAAAAATGAATTTCATGAAGTTTTGACCAAGTTAAGGCTGTCAGACATACGAGTTTTTATATTTTTAAAAAGTTATAATAAAAAAATCATAATTAATTATTTACTTGGAAACAAATTACAAAAAAATATGCATCAAATTGGGACATGAGTCCTCTACTTATATCTAAAATCTTATAAAAAAAATAAAAATCATTTTATTGCGGTTAGGGTGGTCAAATAGATGCCTACTTCTTATTTTTTCCCTGAAATTTAAGTACTACTACATTGAAATTTCAATTTTCACCAAATAGATTTAAAATAAATAAATAAACTTAGTAGTTTAGAAAATACATTCAATTTTCTACAGATTCTGTTCTTACATATTTTTGAAATAATATAGATAACTTATTCAAATTTTTATGTCAAGTTGCCTATCTCTGATTTTTTTGAATTTTCATCACCACTTAAGGGCCCATTTTTTCCATGATGATCTTGCACATACCCTAATAGTAGATGCTTAAGACTAGATTTAGAAGATAGTTCACAATCGTCAAACAACATTGATCCCCTTAGGAAGAAACACAATCGATGGTGTATGCATGATGTCTTCTGATTCCTAAACTTAATATAAGGGAAGAAAACTTAAAATGTACAAAGCATTTGAAAACTGCTAAGTGTCTCCATGTCAATGCCAAAATATTTTCTACAACCAAGTTAGGTGTTCTATCCCACAATGATGAAGATTGAAATCCATAATCTAGTAGAACAAGATTCAAAGACCAAAATAATTCCTTCAAATATTTCTCAAGAGTCTCCAAGACAATTCCAAACTATGACAAATTATCAAATGAATAAATAACAAGAGGTTCTAAGGGCCCCCCCACAACATCTAAATAAGATGATGAAATTCCATAGGAGAAAGCATCAAAGAGAATATGCATATCTTCAATAGTGTCCTCCAAGTATAGAAGATAAGACTCACAAAACCAAATTACAATTTCTATCAAGTACTCATTTGAAGTATTTGTATTTGTAAGACTATAAACATCCAAATGTATTGAATCATTAGAACCCATAGATGTAACAATACTAGTCCCATTAGAAGAAATAGTATATGGAGATGTGATCTCAATAGGGGATAGGAAAAAAAGAAAGTATGAATATAATTTGAATATTCAAGATATTCAATATATTCAAGCTCCTCTAAATTATCATTATCAAAGGGTATATTATCAGTATAATCAAGGAGAAAGAGGAAATATATAGTAATATCATCTAGGAATGGAGAGATATGAGGGTCCCAAAATATATCCCAAATCTTAGTCTAGAGTGTGTGGGGGTAATTAGTACTTGATAAAGCACACATGATGTTTTTGATTGATTAAGTAGAGAAAGGGCCCTGATCCAGTACATAAACAATAAAATTGTCCAAGAAAACAACACTAAGACAAACCAACAAAACTAAGGAGATAGCAAGATTAGAGATAACACATCTCCTCACTAGAACCAATAAAAAACACATCAACCAACACTAATAGAATAAAAAATTATAATCCTATCTAGTATCCTATAGAGTTTTAACCAAACCATATTATCATCCACCCATAAAACTAAATAAGCCAATAAAGCCTATCATAAGTTCCCAACAAGTTAATAGTCCTTGGACCAAAAATATAGAGTAAATTAACACAATATAGGCTTATCAAGAGATTATCCAAAAATAACCTAATAAGGATACCAAAAGACCTATTAATAGATGACATGAAAAAGCATAACTAGGCACATAATAGAGGACTAAGCTTCCTCAATTAGGCTCCAAGCCATCTTTAGGTCTCCCACTGTTTCCATAAGACTATCCTTGGTCTCCATCTTCCCAAATTGATCAAATTCGTCCTTGTTTCCTATTTTTCTTTGTTGCTTTTTTATCTTGCCATGTCCAAATACAGTAGCCATCACAACCCTTTTCATTACACCGTCCATAACCCTACAAAAATTTCTCACTGCTTCCTCAATAACTTGAAACCTATTTGAGTTGTCTTCTTTCTGCAACATCCTTTCTAAAAGCCCCATCCTCTCTTCCATCCTTTCCATTCTTGTCTTAACATCATCTATATGATTTTCTTTCATATTGTCAACATTACAAGGGGTCTCAATATTAATTTTAGTATCCTCTAGGTTAAAGGGGTTTTCATTCATGTTTTCCTTATCTTCAACCATGCTTTTCTCCTCCTCCACAACATGTTCTCCCTCTTGTTGATTATTACCAACCTACTGTTCTTAACTCGAATCCTCAATATCCTTAGAACTCGACACCTCTTCATTCAAATTTCCACCTTCACCTAAAATATCAGGCACATACTCCTAAGAAGAAGTATCATTCTCATTCTTGGCAATCCTCTTCCCTTTTTTCTTCTCAAAATCCTTAGGAATATCCAATTTCTTGTCATTGAAATTTTTTTCTTACTAGCATCCAAACCCTTGGATGTAGCTAGAGCAAGACGGGTAGACCTACAACCTACGGGGGTAATGGAAACACTTTCTGGTCTAATATCTTGATCATCCAGAATTGTTATTGTGGTATTTTCAGAGCTAAGTTCTTTTATCAACAATTTTCTTTTCTTATTTGTGGAAAAAGCAATGTGAGCAGTATTGTATTTTTTAGGGGTAATTTTAAGGAGCGCCATCCAAGAGGGGTCCACTACTTTAGGAGAGGGGTTCTTGCTATTTTTTTCTCAAGGGAGTGGGGTCATCTTTCTAGCAATTCAATTTTAACTGAGCTTTTAGGGGTCAGATTATGTTCAATCAAATTATGAAAGGTGTTCATTTGTGGGGTGGTAGAAGGAAATACTTGCAGATAGCTCTAATCAAGCCTTGATACAAGGGTGGGTTAGCACCATGAGTCAAGCTCCGCTTTAGCGACGAGAGGAGGAAAAAAGGAAGGTTTATTTTTCCAGCTGCCAAATGTGGTTTAGGATGGGGAAATGGTACCCATACATTGATTAGAAGTGACCTTCTAAATTAAAATATTTCATAACAAAAAAAAAAAACATTGTGGTAGGGGGAGGGAGCAACAACCTAGAGTAGCCATTCTAAAATCTATGTGCTTTTTCTTTGGCTTCAAAAATATTATCAATATAGGTCTGGAAATTACCCATACTCACCTTAGCAATTTTATTCCCTTCATAATTAAGATTCGGGCTTTGGCTATCAACTTAGCATCCACAGTGAAATGGAGCCCACCCAACTCGACCTTACCATCCTTCCATGCATTGGTGAATTTGTAGCTAATCTCCTCATTATAGCCCTCCATAGGTTCAAAGTAAGGGGTAAAGTCACCCCATTTGAAGAGAATCCATAGCTCAACATTCTACCTCAGGGAATCATGTTTACTTGGATCCATTCTCTTTCTAGGACCTCCCATCACTTCTTCTCTAGTAAAGTAATCCTTATGTAGAAGCAGATAATCCACACTAAGACCCTTCTCGTACTCCACAGAAACCACTGAGATTTCAAACTTTTCAACCTTGATAGTAACTTGGGTGTTATTCATTTGGAGAAATGATGGCTCCAAACTTTTGGCAATAATTTTTTAAAAACCGTGTTGTTCAAACATAATCACATCTTCCAAACCAACCTTTGTTGGAAATGACAACATCCATGCCATTAAGACACACACTTGATATTTCTTGATTATCCTTCAATATGTCATCTCTAACACATGCAAAAATGTCTTATCAATAATCCTTAGCAAAAATTTTAGGGTTTTGGGTGGTTAGCATCATTACCTAATGTATAAAAATATCCTTTCCTTTTTTATCATTACATAGCTCGACTTCATAAAAATCATTTATTTCTATCTTGATTCTTTTATACTGTTGAAGATTTATCGTACTCATATCATTATGAGAGTACCTTAAACCCCTATTCTTCCAATTACCCATCTTCAATATGAATAGGGGTAATAATTAACATGATAACTTGGTGACTATGCCAATACTCCATCATCACTATATTACTTCTATCCACGTAGGATTACTTAAAATCCCAGGTTTATCTTTGGAAACAATCTCCTTGGTCTGACTTGGCAATTGTAAAAAGTTCCAATATTGCCACTTTGATTGCCTAAGGAAAATATTTTCCATAGCATCGTCTGCCATATTCCCATCCCTAAAAACATGGCCAATCTTGCACTTTTGAAAGGTTTTTATCATCTTTCTACAATCATCAAGAATATCCTTTAATTCCCACGGAGCATCAACCAAATTATTTAAATAATCTATTATTAACTTTGAGTCACCTTCCACCTAGACATTAGGGTAACCTCTTTCTTTCAAATAATTTATTCCCACCCACAAAGCCTCAGTGTCAGTCATGTTGTTTGTAGCAATACCTAGGCCTTTGCTAAAACTAGTAACAAAATTTCTCAGATGATCTCTAATTATTCCACCTACTCCCACCAAACCAGGATTCCCCTTCGAGCACCCATCAAAATTACACACGATGTTATTATCAACACTAGAACCAATAATTCCTACAATATTATCAAATATTATTTCCCCAAACTAATTTTATTCTAAGTGTATCTGGTTTAGGTTGGAGTACATAAAGATAAGGAAAAATATCAAACCAATTAAGATGTGTCAAGATACATTTTTACCAAGACTCATAATTGTCCTTATTTAGGATTATCATAGAAGGATGAATACAAAACCAATCATACCTCCTTAAATGATAAAATCAAAGATCAATAATATCAATATATTAATCAACCATAAGATTACTCATTCAAATTCACTCAATGAATGAACCCCCCAAGAAATTATGATTTTGAACTAAATGCTTAGTAAAATCACAAGTACCATTTTCCAAAACAATAAAGTGGTCTTGATAATAGTAAATCACATATTCCAAATTTTTCCACATAAATGAAAGTATAAATTTTGATAGAATGACATCAATCTAATCACACCATTGTAAAGTAAATGAAATTATGCACTTTTAAAAATAATTCACCAATTTTTTTTTACCATATGATCCTAAATGGAGCCCCAAAAGTCTCTACAATCTTAGCTATTCAGAAAAACCCATGAGAATCTACACTTCATAGTAGAATAAAACACAAAAAAAATAAAAAAAACAATCTACACCACTAGGAATCTCATGAAATTCTGCCTGAGATATTTTCTTTTAGTAAAAAGGAGTTTAGATGATTGAGTTATGGTACTTTTAAGATCACTTTCCAAAACTAAAACTCCATTGGATAGGGGGATACATTAGGGGAAGGGTATGATGATGTCATGATTATTTTAGGATGTCAACAATGTGCTCAATGATATTGAAATATGCTTTATTGATTCAAAACTATCATTGATTTTCTAAAAACCACTTTCTAGGGAAAAAATACCTTCTTTTTAGTCAAAAAAATAGGAAAGGGGTGCACAAATGATTTTTAATAGTTGAAAGTGGTTTATGGGGAGGAATATTCCCAAAATAATTCTTCATTAGGTATTGAATTCTATTGGTTAGGATTTTGGTGTGTTGGGTGGTAGTTGTGGTGAGGCCTAAGTTGGTGGCTATGACTACCACTACAAGTAGTACTGTATGGTTCCTATGTGTGGCCAAATATTGTGCAATGGGAAACTACATGTGTATATAATACACCTATAACCATATCACTATTCCTATTTAGGATGAGGGCAAGGCTTTTTTTTTACTTAGAAAATATTATTTGTGGTATGATTCACATGACTGGCTAGGGGATAAAATTTTCTCTAATGTCATGGGAAAAGTGATCCAAATTTGATTAACTAAAAATCAATCTTTAGGTTTTTAGGACTTTTAGATGTGATGTCAGGGTCGAATTGACCCAAAATACTCTAAAATTGTAGCTATCTTCTAGATTTGGCAACCACTTCCCTACTTCAAACACTTGTCGATTTGACCTCCAATATCAAACTTGGACAAATCAAAAGGCTAAAATAACTTCATTTATGTTCACCTTGAACTCAATGGTGAGATTATATTTATACCAACATTCTCCAATATGAACTTGCAATAAAATTACATAAAGATATGCCCCCTCAAAATTCAATATTTCTATCAAGTTTTTTGATTCTCTAAGTCATTGATTGATTCAAGAGAAGAGAATACTCAACTTTTCAAGAGAAACCAAGATATTAAATATTATATCTCCCAAAATTATAATCAAAGAAACTTAATAATCTCTCATACCATGTAATAAATGGCTATGGAGATAACCACCCAAGATCTAGTGGTTTAATGGAAAGTGCAAAGTATTTAGAAGATTAATATAACAAGAATAAACTATATTCTTATAAATAATGTAAATAATGATATGATGGATTATGATTATAGTGAGAAACCATTTTATATACATGCCAAGTTGAGACATCGAACAACATAATATTATGACAAGTGACTTAATCTAATGATATGAGACACAAAGTGATAGGTATCCTATGTGTAACCTTAGAAAACTTAACTAATGAGAGTGAATATGACCTATGAGGTGAAATAGTTAGGTAATATCCCTATTCACACAAATATATACAAAGTAAAGGGAATAACGAAAACAATACTGCTTAATTTGAATATAAAGTACTATAAAGTTATAATAAAATCTAAAACCATTTGAGAGAGAATAAAAATAATAGAATTTACCCTAAAAAATTATTATGAGAAAAACACCTAAAAGTAATAAAATATTTATATTACATTCATAATAAGAATATTACAATACAATAAGAATCAAATATGTGCAATTCAAGAGATATTCAACATATAAAATCTATAGGTAGTAATACAACCACCAATTTTCTAGAAAAATCTTGACAATAATTAATTAATCTAAACACCATGATATAATTTCCAAGCCTAATATTGAATTTATTGAAAAAATATAATATTCACACACTCAACTTGAGTTCTCCAATTCATGAAATATAACATAAGAACAAAATTAACCTCTCAAGTATAGTATGCTTTAAAATCAAACCGCAATGCAATAAAACTCAACTCACAAAACAATTAACTTACTAGATAATTTCAACAATTATTAAAATAGTTGTACCCACTTTAGCTATCCTAAGCATGAGTTACAAAATTTATAAGGATTGTAAGGTGTACAATGTACACACCTAAAATTATTAAAAAAAATTAGCCAACATATATAACACTTTAATCTCCAATTGTCTATCTCATGTGACAATAAAGTGTTGGATTATGGAGGAAGTTGGCCAACATTGTTTTTCTCTAAGGGAATGGTCCTTGTGTTTCCTCTCAATGTCTTCCCATGAATGTTTAGGATTGTCTATGATTCTCTTTTCCTATTTAAAAAATAATATGGATCTCTTACCCCCCTTTATGAGATTATACATGTTTCTCTTTCAATAGTACACTAATTTCCAATCATGTATGTAATTTTTTACAAACACAAAACCACCTACATTCAAAGGAACACCATCTAAAACCAATATATTGAAAAAATTGGAATTAACAATGAAATTATTTTTTATTACCTATTAAGAAGAATATTACAACCTCATTTTATCTAATCCAACCCATAAGGGTTAGGGTTTTGATAAATTATAAGTCTAATTCCTTCAACTAAATATTGATAGAACTAGTTAGCTTGAGAATGTGATTAAAAAGTTAATGCATCTTAACACCATTGACTTTAATTTTTACCTTCAATACGTCTTCTCATACAAAAAAATCCAACCTTATTTGTATTTCAATAAATATTAGAATCCACCTAAAAAATAAGCTTTATCCTTTTTAATATTAGGATTAGAGTTTTCCATAATCTTTTTACTTGCCTATGAGGGTTTTTATTAGAATGCAAATTTCAACATTGAGATTACTCATGGTCATCTTTACCACAATGATCACAATGCATAAATTTCTTCATAGAGCTAGAGGAATTCACTTTATCAATCTTGGATTTATATCCACTTATCCTAGGAGAGGATGGAGGACTATACACCTCAAGATAATGAGCATAAGAACACAATTCATCTATGTAAACCAATTCAAAATGCAACATAGGCCTAAAAATATGGCTATGAAGATATCCATTATAATTTAGTAAGGTCTCCTCGTCTTGCACATATTTATTCATTTGCACATCTCTTCTATAAAATTATCTTGTGTATTCCACACTCTATATCTAGATTTGTATTTAAAAACTTACTATTTCATACACTTTTCCTCTCTATGGAAAATAATATATTTTATTTCTTAACCATTTTCTTGAATTTATCCCATTAACCAAAGAGAGATTTCTTTCTTAATGCCACAAAATACATGAGAATCTCAAATAAAGCCAAATAATTTTGTATTAATCTCAAACTAACAAATGACGTAATTTTTTACAAGCTTAGAGAATGCATGCCAATGTCTACCTCTAGTTGTGCCAAATAATGATAAAGTTTCATCTCATTTTTAAATGGTGGAATCTCAATATCAACCTCTATATTGAATAGAGTTTTTCTTGGAAGGATCTTCTCACCTTTGAAGAATTTATTTCTTCAATACAGTAGGATTTATATTTGTCCAACCTTTCAATGAGTGAACACATTATGATATTCACACTTTTCATTGATTGAGAAAGAATTTATATGTCAAATTCCATCTTTAGGAAACCTTGCTTAAACATCTTATTAATCATCTTCTCTTACCACACTTCTCAAGTCACTTCACCTATATAATTCAATTTTTGTTGTTGTAAAGATACACTATATTTTCCACTCAATCTTATTGTGGGTATGTAATTTTAACACAATCACAAAAATTTACAATAAAGAAAATAAATCACTATGATATCACCTAATCCATATAATATGATGGACTTCATACAATTGCTAACAATAAACACTTTAGAGAACAAACATTTAAGTGAAATAAAGAAGAGTTAACAAAAAAATAAGAGAAACATGTATCACCATGAAATAAGCTATAGATATAACCTTGAGAAAACCATGTACACATGAAACATGGATAAAAATACGAGTTCTACTCATTTATATCTTCACTCGAATGAAGATACATATGTATCAAAACTTGGGATTACATTTAAGAATGAATATACTTTGATTTAAAAAATTTAAAAACCCTAATTAACTCTCATAAGCTAAGAATGATCAATTTAAGTTTGGAGTGGATTAAATGTCCTTACATTATAGGAGGAAGCAAAAAGTACTTAGATAAATGAAAATACAAAAGAAACTAGAATGCGACATGATGTATTTTTGGGTTAATGGTGAGATCAACTCTTTTCGTAAGCAATGAATTTGTAATAGTCCTAGTGAATTTGTAATAGCCCTAGTGAATTTGTAATATCTCAGGTGTGAGTTTTTAATTGATGAATATATAATAGCCACTTATAATAGGCATTATGAAGAAAAACTTAAATTTTGTTTATAAATTTGGATTGAGAATTTATTTCTTTAAGTTGCATTAATTTAGAGAGAAATCTAATTGTGCAACAACATTCAAGTTTTGATGCCATATACGACTTATTTTTTGACCTAAAAAAAGTGCCCTCACTTTTTCATGGAATCAAGAATGAAACTTGATCCTTTTACACATTAGAAATAAAAATAATATTATATCCACTTTGATTATATTGACATTAAAATAATTATAATAGCAAAAAATGTATCTGTACTATCAAAGATGTTACCAAATTTATTTGGAGTAATTTTGGAAGCAAGTACTTATCAAATAAAAAATTCGTACATTTCATTCTAATAATTCAATTTATAGTCAATAAAACTATATGAAACTACACATATTTTCCCAAAGCCTTAGGATCAAAACCATGGTTTAATTGACCTAATTAGACCCATGCATATCAAATCATGAACACATCATCTCAAGAATAGAGTGTAACTCCCAATGGATCATCAATTTCCCTTACACATTTCCACATGACTATATCTTGATATTCCTGCTAAATGAAACATTCCATTCCAAGAAGATCAAATTTACAACACACGATAAGTATTGAATATTTGAAGAATTTCAAGGTGTAAAACTTACCTAGTCTTAACAACCTTTCACTTGTATAAATTACAAAAATAATAATAATGGATTAAATCCAATCTTTGAGAAATATGTGCCTTAGTTCTTAGTTGGATGCGGCTGCAAGATGAGCGTCCAACTTAACCTCCTCTTTATTTCATGACCTCAAAAAAATCACTTTATGAAAGGGTCTTCACCACTATAGAAACGTGGCTTTTCCACACTCATTTGTTGTAAACATCACCTAGATCTATTTTTGGAGTAGTACCATGGTGCCACATGGTGACATCAATGCTATCAATGCATTAAAGACAGGTAGATTCAAGAATGGACCCCAGTTGAAGGATGATAGTATGACAAAGCACACACTGACATTTAAAGGCTGCCAAGCATTATGGGGATTCCTAGGATCTGCAAATCATGTATGGTGGAACCGAAAGATTTTGATGATTTGATTCTATTGCCAAGCTTTCATGATGAAAAAATGTGTAAGAATACATGTTTCTCGAAGACTCTAGGTGTTGTTTTTTCTTGGTCTCTTGAGTCACAACCATGCAAGGATGCAACATTTTTTTTTTGGGGATGTTAACTTTGTAAGGGGTTCAATTTTTGGGGTTGAGGGGTTCTATGAATTCAATTTTGACTCCAATTTCAGTTCTTCTCTTGTAATATTTATATTTTCCAAAGAAAATATATTGTAGCTTTTAGTTTTAGAATAGAGATAACAATAATTATTATTTTCATTTCAAAGGTCTTAGTAGGCGCCCCTCGTGGGAAGGATTGAATATTTTGAACTGTGCCACTGAGACTTTGTAATTCTCCCCCAACAATGAAGAGGATGTGGTTTTCTATGCCAAACTGTCCAAATTTGATATTTGTCTATTGTTTCTAATTCATTTTCTTTATAGTATAAAATTTCATGAATGTTATATACTTTGAATCATGCAAGATCTCTTTTAATAGTCAGTGATGTTTGGAATGTCTTAATCTATACTATGCAAGTTAGTAGTGAGTACCAAAGGTGTTTTCATCTTATCACCCTAAATAGTTTTATTTTCATTATTTATTGCTTTCTCTCTTCCCTTTCCTTCTCAAACTAATCAAAGATCCAACTTATAAAATCTTGAAGGTTGTTTCACATATAGAAAAATTATGTCCCACATACGTGAAACTTCCCATAGGATGTTATTTTCCTAGAAGTGAGTGTTTTAAGCATCAATAGTTCCTTTTTTGGCACACCCATTGGGACCTATTCAAAGTGGACTAGAGTTTAGATTTTATGAGTCAAAGGTCTATTACAAGGTCATTTTCAACATAAAATTTAGGTTTATTACTACCACCTCTTATGGTTGTAACTCACCAAAAGGCTATGGGGTCAAGAAAAATTGAACAACCACCACAAATGGCTACTCTAGGACCACCCAAAAAATTTGTTGCATGGAATAGTGGTAGCTTGCTTATTCTACCAGTAGCCTAGACTACTTGGGATCTAATTATTGCTAATGCTTTGAAGGCACTCCCCAAATTCATGGAGGAATTATTGCTAACGCTCTGAAGGCTCTCGACTTGTAAAGATCCTTGGTGCCCAACTCTATTGCTATTTGGGACCAACTCGAAAATGAATTTTTTAATTAGTTCAATGAGAAGGAGGACCAATCATCCCTCCAACCACTAATCACTATCAAAAGAGCCTCAAAAGAGGCTATTATAGATTTTAATACCAGGTTCCATAAAACTTGGAAAATAATCTTGTTTACAACCTTCCCACCTATGAGAATGGATATAATTTTCTATCTTAAAGAATTCAACTCAGATATAGTAGTGATGATCTAGTCACTTGGAGGCCACACATTGTCAGATACTTACAAGCGAGTTGTCTGAGCAGAGAAAAAATTGATAGATGTTGGGAATCTTCCCCCATGGCTACCAATAACTGTGCTCCCCAAACTATCAATGTCACCACAAGAGGAGGCCCTTGGTACTTCACAAGCAATACCACCCATGTATGTACATCTAGCTGCCCAAAAAAATGCAATTACCTCATCATCACTAGTTGTAGAAAAGAATGATATGAATAATATCCTACAATTTTTTTATAATGAGATAATAAATCTCAAAAGGCAACAAGCCATGCCTCCAAAGCCCCCTTTTCAAAATTACCAAGGTGGCAAACCACCATCAACACAATCAGTACCAAGGAGGGCATCGACCTAATCATCAAATGTAACCCACAAACCAAATCATCCCAATAGATACTCCTTTGCAAAAAATACTACCAAATCTACATAGGGAGCTAGTTGTAGGCCAGAATAACTTGTTAGATAGTTAAAACTCATGGTGTTTCCTGTGATGTAATAATGCAAACACACCCTTAAACTACCCTAGAGGAAATTTGCAACAAAGAATTTCCAAGAAAAGAAGATAAGGGAACACACTTGATGAATCCTCTTACATATACCAGTCCTCGAGTGTTAAAAATGTTGTCCTAATGGCTTAAATGCAAGGTATGTCTATAGAGAAAGAAGAATAAATATCCCCTAGACATGTTCTTTTCTCATGGCTAGAAGGCAAGGATGTGGTGTTCACAAATGAAACCCCCCATAATAATAACTCTAAAGGTCTAGTCAAACTACTACACACACTCTAAAAAGAAGCCTACTAAAGCACAAGAATTTTTTGCAAGGTTGAAAGTAACTTTTAGGAAAAATCTAGGCCCCCAACCATTACCTCCAATATACCAAAAGTAGGGCAATATAGTATTAAACAAAAGAAAGGAGCTTGAGGACTAGCTTCAAGGGTCATTTAATGTGATTGAGTAGCTGAAGAAGGCTCTAGCTAATGTTTCTCTTTGGGACATTCTATCAATCCTTGAGTAGAAATCCCTACTATGGGAAGTGTTGGAAGATCAAGAAAGACTTGTGCATCAAGAGAAATCTATGTAAAGTAATCCACTAGCAGAACTGACATAAACCAAAGGAAAATAATCTAGCATGAGTTTGCAACCTCATGTTCCATCCGTATTCATCAACACCAAGGTAGGGGTAAGTAAAGAAACTCACCACTTTCTATTTGACTCTGATTGTAGGATATAAGTTGTTACACAATTCAATTATTGATTTTGGTGCAAGCACTGATGCCCAAAAAAATTGTGAATGCATTGCAACTTCAGTATGAACCTTTGGACAAAGGTGTAATGCAATTAGATGGGAAGAAGGTTTAGACTGTAGGGGTCATCAAAGCTCTTCCCATGACTTTGTATTATTATTCTAGTACTCACAGTTCCTCAAGAGGAGGTGTTTATTGATATTTCACCAATCTTCAAACTAAATTTATCAAAGTATTTCATAGCCAAAATAGGTGGATATCTATCATTGGATTGGTCTCACTTAATTATGAGGATAAAACATGGCCAAAAATGAAGGTGCTATTAGAGCCATTGCGCCTAGAGCACATAGTTGATGATACCATGATGAATTTTGAAGCTACACATATGTATTTCTCCAAAATAGAGATGTATTGTGTAGATATGCTTGGAGAAGAAGCAATGACTGACAACAGGACCTCAAAGGAAGAGGTACTCATTTAAAAGTTTATGAAGAATGGTCCATTTAGGAACCTTTATGCCATTGGTATTGGGGCATATACGATTCATGATGAGAACCAAGTCATCCTCGAGATCGTGAAGTAGAAAGAATATCAAAAATGAAGGGCCCAAAATTGTTTCTAGTTTCTAGACATTACACTTTGATGGTGAGAAATGTAAAACTAGTTCTAGAGCTGCCATATGACTTATGTCTCCTTTAGGAGTGGAAACCCTTAGAAATTTTTGCTTCCCATTTAATTTCAAAAAAAATTATGTTGAGTATGAGGCCCTAAACCACGACCTCAATCTTGTTGAACACATGGGAGTTAAGCAACTAAAAGTGTTTAGAGACTCTGAACTCATAGTTAAACAAGTGAGAGGAACTGTAGCTGCAAAGAATGTGTACATGAGGTCTTATCAACACTAGGAATGGGATTTTATTGAATCCTTAAAATCTTTTGACATTCAAATAATTTCCATATCAAAAAATACGGAGGTAGAATAAATGGCGATGATTGGTTAATAGTTTGATCTAGTGATTGATCTCTAAAAAATGAGCATGCGGTATAGGTTATTATTAGACTTTCCATCTAGAACATTGACCATAATTGAAAAGTGTTTTGAAATTGATGTTTAGATTGCCATAATTCTCTAGAAGTCATGTGAGTTCCCAGAGTTGTAGCCAAATATTGAAGAGGCATATGAGGATCAAATTATATAGCTTAAGTCCAAAAAAATCCCTAAAGGACTGATTACCTTGGAGATTTTTTTTATTTTGATGATCCCATGAGGGATAAAAGGAAGTTTTTTGTGAATAAAAATGAATATTTTGAGCTTGATGTAGGAGGTAGAAGTAAACTAAAAGTGGGGAAATAATTTTCCTAGAAAGATAAAGATTGGTTGTTATGGAATTTTGTAATGACTATGAAGGGATCGTATATTGGACCTACGATGACTTGAAAGGATATGACCATGGGGTGATCCAACATACCGTAGACTTGGTTGAGCAAACTATTCTAGTGTGTCAAAGGAAAATACCAGTAAATTCAAAAGTTGAGTCCATCATGGCTTAGGAGTTAAGGAAAATAATAGATTCAAGGATCATATACCCTATCAAGCACTTGATGTGGGTGTCTAATCTAGTTTTGATAAGGAAAATGAATGGAAATATTAGGCTCTATGTATATTTTAGGGATTTTAATGAAGCATCTATGAAGGACCATTACCCCCTCCCCTCTATGAATAAAATCCTCCAAACAGTTGTGGGCTCAGAGATGTTCTCCCTCCTTGACAATTTCGCCAATTATAACTAGGTCTGGGTAAAGGAGGAGGATCAACACAATACACTTTCACCACAAAGTGGGGAACCTTCAAATATGTGAAGATTCCTTTCAACCTATCCAATGAAGGTGTTACCTTATAATGGGCTATGGAAATAGCCTTCTAGGGCTTGATCAATATTATAATTCTCATTTACTTGGATGATCTCACAATATTCTCCAATAAGAAGGAAGATCACTTTGACCATCTAGAAAATATTTTTCAAAGATTCCAAGAGTCTAGGATATCCTTGAACCCTAAGAAGTGTGTCTTTGAAGTACCTCAAGGAAATTTTTTGGGATATGTGGTATCCAAATATGACATCTCTCTTGACCCAAAAAGAGTGCAGGCTATCCAAGATTTACCACTACTCGTAAATAAGAAGGGAGTACAATATTTTCTCAAAAAGGTTAATTTAGTGTGGAAAATTGTATACCTTAACAATTTCACACTATTTTTTGGCTGCCCTAAATTATAGAGCCTAATTGACCCCGTAATTGCCTAAAATTATGTCTTTCAAAGCTCATTTTTACCCCTTTTCAATAAATTGCAAGCATTGAATAAATGCATCTAACTCATATGTTGCCCCTGACATTGAGTGTCTTAGAAATTTGGGCCAGGACCCATTCACCCATGGGTGAATGAGTCCCTCTTCTTATCCAAGAACCATTTTATGATATGTTGTTGGCGGTGTTTTAACATTTAAAATTTAAATTATAAATGTCAGCTTTCAGGATCTAATTTTTGAGAAATTAGACAAAATTCCTATAAATACCTAGTTATTACATCATTTCAAATCTAACAATCTAGAGGTTAACTTAAAGAGAATTCAATAGCAAGCCAAGAGCAACATATCATATATTTATTGCATCAACTCATGATCCAAGCATCATGTCAAAGTGTTTTTGAGTTTATGTTATCATGTTATCATGGTTTTGTGAAGGCTAACCCTTGTTGTAGGTATCAAATTATTCAAGAATTCAAGCAAAGAAATATCCAAATTGTTGAGGTGATGTGTATGTCTTCATTCCTTCAAGGCAGCCATTTAAGGGTGGTGAGTTGTAGCACATTGTGATTTAATCATTCCTTCCTTTCAATTATCATTTTATCATTGACATTTCCATTGTGGAAGTGGAAAAACTAACACAGGGTTTGACTGAGGCGAGCCCCTAAAATGGCCCAACATTTCTCCTCTTTGTGAATGTGCATGTTACAGGTTTGAAGAGGATTGAAGAGATCTTAATGGAAAATTATTATTTTTGCATTTATTGTCATATATCTTGTCAAACCACAGAAAGTCACTTACAAAATTTACTAACAAAATTATGAAAACTTTGCAAGTAGAAATGGAAGTCTCAGATCTACTACCAAAGGACCCCAAAATTTGATCAAGACCCTTTATCAAGGACTCAAATTTCTTTGGGTGACTATGTCCTTCTATATTGGTTGAAACAATATTTTCTAGGTTGGTACATATCACTATGCACTTCCCAAGATCCACTTGTAAACTATTGTTTCAGTCTATGCATTATCGAGATTTTGCAATTCACATATTAGGGCATATTGGATCATTAGGTTAAACACTCCAATTCATTTCAATCCTCAAATAGATGTAGATCCATGTCTAATTGGATCACCTTCATAGTTGATAGTCAATCCATTCACCTTGTTGATCTACATCTTAATGTAACTTGGAAAAAGGCCCCTTATATCCTCGGTTCTTTGTATTTGGGACCTAGGACCCCTTTTTCTATATTACATATTGGTGAATCCAACCTGTTAAAATTATATACCTTTTGAGAATTCACCCTAGATCTATGTTTTGTATTGCATTTTTTTGGATCTTTCATTTAGGGTTTCATCTTTGCATCATAAAAAGTCATAAAAATACAAAAAAAAATTGCATTTACATTGCATCATAAGTTGCACTATGGTTTGTTTCAGTCATACTTAGATATGATTTACATTCATTAGGTGGTTAAAGCTTCAAATTCTCCATTACATTTACAATGCATCTTTCATTTAAGCCTAAAAAGTGAAAAAATTGCATTGCTTTGTATCAAGTTTACATCAAACCATCATTTTCAAAATTTTGCATCTTATAATCAGTCAATTATTGAATTTTAGATCTAAAATTTGTATTAGAATCTTTTCAAAACATTTTCACCTTTATTGAACACTTGCATTTTGCATTACCTTGTCTTAATTTGAGCAAAATCTAGAAAAATATCATTTGTTTAACTCGATTGTAACCAAAGATAGTAACATTAAAAACAAAATAAACAATATTTTTTATCTTTATGAGTAGCTTAAGGGACTCAGATGCCCTTGGGCATCCTTGTTCTACTAGGGGTGTCTCAAATAACTTCTGCGCTAATTTTTGTCTTTGTATTTTTAGTCCATCTTTTCTTGTAATTGCCTAATTTGAAATTCTGGAAAATTGTTATTGCATGTTAAAGAAACTTTTCATTTTCTTCATTTGTTGTAAATTTATGAGAAATGTTGCATTTCAGTGCTTAAGATTATCAAATTTGTAGGTGAAATGCATTTATTTTCTGAAACATTGCATAATTTGAATAGATTAGTTTCATTTTACAAAAACTCAAAACCCTACTTTCTTACAATATATTTCACAATCCAAAAACTTACAAAACAATAGCATAACTAATTCTAAATATGGGTTTGCAAGATTTTACATAGTGAGTTCTTGTCACTAGTACTTTTGAAATTGAAATTTTAGAAAAAGACCTATTAGAACTCAGATGCCTTAGTGCATCCATATCCTCCATAAACCTTCTTGAGATCTCTAGAACAAATTTATACTTGCTAGTTGCATATCTAAAACCTAGTTTCCAGATCTGTGCTTGTATCAGTTATCTTAGTTTGTTTTCAGTCCTAGTTTTCTTTAACACATGTAAACCTAGATTATAATTGAATTTATGATTTAACTTGGGAAAAGTATAGTCATCTAATCATGTTAGATTTCTTTCTACAAGTGCATTGTGTATTTACCAGGCCCTTTAGTTGTGTGGAATTTGACATGTTAGATGATTCCCTTGAGGATTTCATCTCACCTATATTGTCCACTAAGGCTTTCAACTTTTCAATCATTGATTATCATGATGATTATGGTAGTGATTCTCATACTATCCCTCCTAATTGTGAGATTATTTTAACACAATAAAATGAAATCATGGACACATTTATTAATATCACTTTGCCTAATCTTCATTCACCTCCCAAAATCTTCCCCACTTGTGAAGAATTTATTATGGTGTTAGAGGATCCAATCATTGAGTGTCATGAGAATATTGTTTGTTCCTCTCCCAATACCTCTCCTACCTAGGATGATATTGTGGCATATGAGGATGAAATAATTGATACATTTATTTCAACAAACAATAAGATGGATAACATCAATGAAGATGTTAGGTTGATAGTAGAGCCCCCCTCAAGGTCATCAACAAGTAGATAACTTAGTTGAGGTTATGAATGCATAAGTAACAATTGGATCTCTTTTAGTTAATTAATCTCCTAAACCATCTCCCATTATATGTCGTAGCAACCAAGTTATTACAAAGTTGCTCACACATATAATATTCCTCAGTGTAGTGGTAAATAGTATGATTTTTTTGACAAACTTCATTGTACTCCATCAAACATATCCCTTTGGTATTTGATTCAATCACTACCTACATATAACAGGATGCTCCAAGAGATTTTTCAGAAGGCCAATAGCACATCCTCTATTAGATTGAATGATGTAGCAACCTCATTTGATTGTATGCAAGTGAAAAAGTGGGATATTACATTCCCTCAACATGAATTACCCTCTCTTGAGATCCAAAATAAAAATAAATTCTTAATGATAAAGGTGATCATTAATGAAACTATAGTCAGGCGTACTCTCATAAACAATGGAGTGGATCTTAATGTTTGTAGCATTGATCTCCTGGATAAAATTGGTGTGGAAAAGAATATTATACAACCCAATGATGTTAATATTCATGAATTTGATAATATTAATAAGCAACCATCAAGAATGATCATATTTCCCATTGAGGTTGGACACATGGTTTTTCTTACTCTTATCCATATCATGTCATAACCTCTTTTATACAAACTTCTCCTAGGTAAACCGTGGATTCATGCCATGAAGGGAGTCTCATCTACTCTTAATCATGAGATGAAATGTGAATAGAGTAACAAGATATACACAATTGAAGCAGATGAACAAAGTTATAATTCATAATTGTTGTAAGTATGAGCAATTAGTGTTTTCATTGATTTTAACATGTCCATGTTATCATTGATGTCTATTGTTGGGTAAGATGGTTTCAAGAGTGTGAGTAGTTGATTTTATCCATGCTTTGATTAGTTGCATTATGTTGTCACTTGTAAAGCTGCTAGTGTGAACCTCTAGTGTTGCTTTGATAAGATTTTTTCTATGGACATGTGGTTGAGTTGCTATTGATGGTAATGAGGAAGTGTTGAACATGATGAGGATGTGTCTCTGGTGCTTGGTTTCCAAGTGCTTTTGAGAAAATTTGATAAAAAGAGGAAACAATGTGTTGCAGTGGTATTCTGGGTTGCAAAAGTGTGTTCTAGTTTTGTTCCACATTTCTTCTAGGTTGAAGATTTGTCTCTACATTTTAATGGATATGTTGGTGAGATATGTTCAGAGGTGTTATATCTAAGATTTGGTGTGTTGGATTGTTGTATAGAATAAGTTGTGTTCACTAGCATGTGAATTGTGTATTGCAGAGGTGTCTAGGACAAATGTCTTTTCTTCACGTTTCTCCACAATTGTGTTTTAGGTATTGCGTATATGGAGGAATGGTGATAGTGTTGGTATCTTTGTTAAGTCAAGGTGGTTTTAATTTTGGTGGTTTGGAAGTCAGTTTCTCAAGTAACAGTGTATGGAAGAGTTATATGAGTGTACTGGGTGTGTACATTCTTCAAATGGAAGTTATTGTGAAGGAGTTTGTTGGATTTTAGAGTGTTTTTGGAATATTCTAGATCATGTTCAAGCATGGTGTGTGGTTTGCAAGTTGTCTTTATATTTGAACAAGTGTGTACTTAACATTTTAATGGTGTTTACACAATTAACAAATGACCTGGTGTTTACACTAATTACAGTGAATGATTATTACTTATAGAAGCATTTGGTTGAGTGATGTTATATATTTAAGTCCCAATTAAGGAATGATGTGGTATAATTTCACTTCTATGTGCCATGGAAGTGTTTTAGCATTGACCAAATTTGAATTTGCATGGTTGATGTGTATAGCCGAACTTGGAGAAGGGTTTCAAGGTTTAGGATGGTATAAATAAGAGTTGAGTTGTTAAGGGATGATAAGATAGATGTGAGATGAGAATGATGTGAAGTACAAAGTTGT
Organism: Sequoiadendron giganteum; assembly: GCA_007115665.2. Taxonomy (NCBI): domain Eukaryota; kingdom Viridiplantae; phylum Streptophyta; class Pinopsida; order Cupressales; family Cupressaceae; genus Sequoiadendron; species Sequoiadendron giganteum. The sequence goes on along the minus strand of CM021100.1, from coordinate 606,743,594 downwards.
AGAGTGAGAATTTGAGTAATGTAGTGCAAGATTTCATGTGTTAGATTACTGGATGCAGTGAGCAGAAGGTGTCTACAATTACTTAGTCATGTTGGAAGGTGTTGGTGACATTGTGGTGGATTCTCTATTACATTGAGATGATTTTCTCTATGTAACATTTCTTCTCTATCTTATTTTCTATTCTGGAAGTGAGCCTTTCTTCTTTGGGTAGTGAGCCTTCCTATAGCGAGCCCTACTGTATTCGGTATTGTTATTACTATATTGTGAGCTAATCCTCATAGTGGCTTTTCCATGTAAATCTAGTGTTCCTTTGTGTATGGTGTTATGTTGTTTCGATTTTTGTTATTTTATTTTCATGCTTATCCACCATAACAAATTAAGGATTTAATGAATGAATGTGGATTTGTATATTGATGAGGGTTTTAAATTTTAAGGTACAACTAATTCACCCCCCTCTCAGTTTTCTTATGCATTTGACAATAAGTTCAACATGATCATAACACCTCCAAATTTCTTAATACTTTTATTCTAACATCAAAGGTAGAACCTATACAATTTGATGATAATCCTAATTTTATTTCACATACAACAAAAATCTTAGACGATGATTGGGGTTCATTAGATTTTACACCCTCCTTTATGGGAGAGTAAAACATATCAAAATATAAACCAAAAGAGTCTTGTGTTTTATTTTCTCAACCTGGTTCTACATTAGCAACATCACTCCATGGTGGTGATGGGGGATCTTCAACCCCCGTCCCTCATGCAAGGAAGATGTGTGACTTTAAAAAAGTTAAAAAGGATTTGCATGCTCAGGAAGAAGCTAATATTTCTTAGAAGCATGTACATAAAATGTATTCACGTGTGTTGGAAGAATGTTATGATCTTGGATACAAAATTATTTCTAAATATAGATGTAATGAAAACATGAAACAAAATGACAGGAATCAATTGAAATCTATACTATAATTTTTCAAGTAGGGTACAGGTTTCTATCATTCCTCTCCATCTTCATCTAATGCTTTATCATCTATTGTATGCATGCCATCTTGTTATAAGAAAGAAATATTTTATACACAAGAGAAAGAAATGTCCCCTATTATTGATCAAGAGAATATCTTGTCGAGGCTTCTCAAAGTCTGCCTAAGTACTCTTCCTCGAAGAACATGAAATACATTCTATAACAAAAACTCATTTTGTGCATATCATCAAGTGCATGGCCATTTTACCAATAAATGCAAAGCCTTGAGTAATAAAATACATCTTAAGGATTGTGGTGCTCTTCCATATGTTGATGCACCTAATTTCTCTAATCAATAATGATTTTAATTCTATCATTTGATCATCACTATGTGGCACTTGTATCTTTATGTTTTTTTCTCTCTGCCATTCATGGTGGTACAATCTTAAGTACAACCAATTTTTTTATGGCAGCAACATGATAGTCCTTGGAGTGTTTTTCCTTGTCTCTACACTTGGGGGACAAGGATAAATAGTTTTGGGAGGCATGCATTCTTTTCAAGGATCCTCTCTTCCCCTCTTTCTACTTAAAATATAAACATAGCAAGTATTTTGATATTTTAAGTGGGGAACATATATTACCCTTATTGATTTTGTCTTATTATGTTTGAATTATTGACATATCCCCTTTGGCAGTGGGATTTTTTGTAATGCCCCCTGAGATGTGGTTATCAATTCATTCCTTGTGACGTTAAACCTTGGCATTTTTTCTCCACTTTGGTTATGCGAATTGAACTTAGTGTAGCATTGGCATAGCAACTTGTGGCACCTTATCAAGGCTATCAGGGAGTATAACTCTTGGTATGGTTGTTGTGGGCACACCTTGTAGACCTAGTGTGTGTGTTTCCACTTTTCCACCTTGTTATGGGAATACCTTGTAGACCTAGTGTGTGTCTCTCATTTTACCTTGTACTGGGGGCTCATCTAGTGAATATCAGACTTCACTAGTGCCTTCCAATTTTTGATTCATCTAGAAAATATTGGACTTTCCTATGGTATGATTCATGAAAATCATTTAACATGGCCACCTAACATAACACACCTTTCTTGCCAATGGATCCATGTGTTTCATAAATGATTTTGCATCATTGTGAGAGCATAATTTTTCACATTCAATGGATGAGATTTGGTATTTGAGAAATTTAAGACTGAGGTATCTTTTCCTTACAAAATCAAATCCCTTTAGTACTAACCTTGTTCTTTTTTATGTGTTTCTTATGTATCTTAGACTTCTTGTTTATATAGTGTTTGTAACTTTTATTTCATTATCATCTTTATGTTCCATTGTGCCTTGTATTTTCATTGTGTATGCTTTGTGTTTTCTAACATATATGTTTGTGTACATTGTCTTGCTGCATATCCCACATGCCTATGTGTTCCTTTGTGCTTTTGTTGGGTTTCCATGTGATCTTGGATCCTAGGGGCTTGCACAACCTCCTTGATCCTTTGTTATCCCATCGCTTCAATATTTGGACAATCAAACCCCTCTTGACATATATTCTTCCTTTAGTATGAGTCTTAGCATAATTTCACACTCCCACTAAAGTGGGTGCTAAATGTAATGTAGAAAATTGTATACCTTAACAATTTTACACTATGTTTTTTACCCCCTAAATTATTGAGCCTAATTGACCCCATAATTGCCTAAAATTATGTATTCCAAAGTGCATTTGTATCCCTTTTCAATAAATTGAAAGCATTGATAAATGCATCCAACTCATATGTTGTTGGTATGTGGTGACTGATCATGCAAATATTGTACACTCTTTACGTATCCTTGTCGGGGTTCAAGGGTGGCAACCCCCAAGAGCAGGGGTTTGAGGGTGCAACCCCCAAATTTGGTTTCCCCTGTTTTGCTCATCAAGGGTCAGTAGCTAATTTTTCATTAACTGACAAATGAAAAATGACTTTGTAAAACCCTAATTCTAGAAGCTTCCAAAAAGCTTGTTATAAGTGGCTGGGAGGTAAGTTACGGTGTGTGATTCGTGAGATTGTACTATGTTTTGTACTAGATAATAAAATCATTGGATGGTTGAGTTTTTGTGTATGTAGTCCATATTGGGTGAATCGCATTAAAATTTTGTGTTGATCTCTTTTGTGTTATTCTTCATTGTTATAGTTGGGTTATTTAATCGGCATATAATTGTTAATGTTTATTGCTCCAATTTGCATGAACCATAACAAATGGTATCAGAGTTGCGTGTATTTTGGTCGACTAGAAAGAAACCTCTAGATTTTAGTGGGAGAAATGGAAGAAGGAAAATTCAAGGTTGAGAAGTTCAATAGCTAGAATTATCAATTATGGAAGTTGTAGATGGAATATTATTTATATCAAAAGGATCTATGGTGGCCATTGCAAGGAAAAGTAAAGAAAGATGCTATGATGTTTGATGAAGAATGAGAGATTCTGGATAGAAAGGAACTGGGAACCATTTAGTTGTGCCTGGCACCATCTGTAGCATTCAATATAACAAAAGCAAAGACAATGGAAGATCTGATGGAAGCTTTGGCTAAATATCATGAAAAACCCTCAACCTCAAATAAGGCATTTCTCATGAAGTGTTTGTTTAATATGAAAATGACTGAAGGTGGATCTGTGACAAATCATTTAAATGAGTTTAATACTATTACCAGTCAGTTAACTTCTGTAAAAGTGTATTTTGATGAAGAGGTGAGGACTCTCTTGATTTTATGTTCTTTACTAGAAATCTAGAATAACTTGGTAATGGTTGTAAGTAACTCTATCTCTAGTTCAGATACATTGAAATTTGATGATGTTGTTGGTGTTATCCTTAGAGAGGAAATACGACAAAAAAGAGCATGTGAGAGTTCAACATCAGGTAATGCTTTGATTGTAGAGAATAGGAGAAGAAAAAAGGAGAGAGGAAAAGGCCCAAAAAAATGTGGGAAGTCATAAGGGAAGTCGAAGAAAGGTAGATCTAAATCCAAAGGAAGAATGGATTGTTGGCACTATGGAAAGCCAAGACACTTGAACAAGGATTGTTGGTCTCAAAAGGGAAAACAAGCAGACAAAAAACAAGATGACAGTAAGGAAACTAATGTTACAAGTAATAAATTATAGGATGGTTTAATTTTGTGTTTAGATAATGCTAATGATTCCTGGGTAATAGATTCAGGGGCTTCATTTCATGTCACACCTCATAGGAAATATTTTGTAGATTATGTTCAAGGTGATTTTGGATAGGTATATTTGGGTGATGATGAACCCTGTCAGATTGTTGGAAAAGGAAAGATAAAAATCAAGTTGCAGAATGGAAATGAATGGTTGCTATAGGAGGTAAGGCATTTTCCAAATTTCAGAAGGAATTTAATTTTTGCAAGACAACTGGGTAGTGAAAGCCACATAGTTACCTTTTCAAACAAAGTTAGGGAGGTCACTAAAGGTGCATTATTAGTAGCTAAAGGTGAAAAGGTAGGCACATTGTATTTGTGTACTAGTAATACTTATTCTACCTTAGTTGCTACAGGAACAATTGCTACTGATATAGTTATAACACTTGCTATAGGGGCATAAAAAAAGTTGTGGCACCATAGACTTGGGAAAGTGAGTGAGAAAGGGGTGAAGATCCTTCACTCTAGAAAGTTGTTACCAGGTCTAAAGCAAATTAACTTGGAGTTCTGCAAAAATTGTGTTTATGGAAAACACAAGAGTCCAGTTTCTCAAAGTTGGGAAAGAGAAGAAGAGTGAGAAATTAGAGCTTGTGCATTAAGATGTATGGGGACCAGTTTGGGTATCTTCTCTTGGTGGCTCTTGCTATTAGGTTACTTTTATCAATGATGCAACTAGGAAAACATGGGTGTATTTCCTAAGACAAAAATCAGAAGTATTTGAAAATTTTAAAAAGTGGAAAGCTTTGGCTGAGAATGAGATAGGAAAAAAGTTGAAGTGCCTCAGATCTGATAATGGAGGTGATTATTGCAGCAGAGAATTTGAGAATTATTGTTCATACAATGGAATCATGGGAAAAAAATGGTTCCTAGAACCCCACAAGAAAATGGTGTGTTAGAGAGGATGAATAAGACCATTATGGAGCATGCAAGGAGCATGAGATTGCATGTTGGACTACCCTTACACTTTTGGGTAGATGTTGTACATATCATTGTTTATTTAATAAACAAGGGACCTTCAAATCCTTTGGATGGTGGCATTCCAAAGGAGGCATGGATGGGTAAAAAGGTAAACTATTCATTTCTGAAAACCTTTGGTTGTGAACCTTTTATCCATGTTTATATTGAAAATAAAACCAAGCTTGAGGAAAGTCTAAAAAATGTACCTTCATTGGATATGGAGTAGATGAATTTGGTTATCAGTTATGGGATTACGAAAATCATAAAATCATTATGAACATAGATGTTATATTCAATGAGAAGGTCATGTATAAGGATTGGCTATAGGAAAAGAAGCGTGAGCATGGAAAAAAGGAATATGTGGTGTTGGATGGGATTCCAAATAATAAACTACCAATGTTACCTAATGCTCAGAAACAACAAGTTATCCCATAGAGTCCTGCAAGTGTTAGATGTTCTACAAGGATAACTAGACCTCCAAAAATATTTTCTCCATCATTATATTTATATTATTAACTAATTTTGGTGAACCTGAAGGTTATGAAGAAGCAATGCAGGTAGATACCAAAAAGCAGTGGGAGCTAGGCATGAAAGAGGAAATGGATTCCTTGTTGTAGAATTAGACTTGGGACTTATGCCAATTACCTGCAGGTAAAAGGGCATTGCCAAATAAATGGGTTTATAGGTTGAAGGAAGAAGATGGAGGCAAAAACAGATATAAGACCAGACTCGTGGTAAAAGGTTTTGCACAAAAAAGGTATAGATTTTGATGAAATATTTTCTTTGGTTGTAAATATGACCTCTATTAGAACTATTCTAAGTCTTGTGGCTACAAAAGACTTGCATCTTGAACATCTAGATGTGAAAACAACATTTCTCCATGGGAATTTAGAAGAGACAATATACATGCAACAACCGCAGGGATATGAGGTCAAGGGTAAGAAGTAATTTGTGTGCAAGTTAAAGAAGAGTTTGTATGGTTTGAAGAAAACACCTCGACAATGGTATTTGAAATTTGATTGTTTTATGGCTGAGCAAGGTTACAAAAGATGTCATTCTAATTATTGTGTTTATCTTAAGAAATTGGGTAATGGATGTTATATTATCCTGTTGCTTTATGTTGATGAAATGCTTGTATTCGGGTCTAACATGTATCATATTAATGAACTTAAGTAGAAATTAGCAAATTCATTTGCTATAAAGGATTTGGGTGCAACAAAAACAAATCCTTGGTATGAGGATCACAAGGGATAGGACAAACAATTTTTTTTTTTTGTCTCAAAGTGAGTATGTAGAGAAGGTGTTGAAAAGGTTTAGCATGTACAATGCAAAAATAGTTTGTACACCTTTGCCTAGTCATTTTAAGTTGACTAAGGAGATGTGTCCAAAGACACAATAGGAGGAAGATAAAATATCTAAGATACCATATGCATCGGTAGTTGGTAGCTTGATGTATGCAATGGTATGCACAAGGCTGCATATTTCACATGCAGTGGGAGTTGTGAGCAGGTATATGAGCAATCTGAGAATGGAACATTGGAATGTGGTAAATGGATTCTATGATATTTGAGAGGTACTACTTCAAAGAAACTATGTTTTGGAGGAAAAAATTCTACTTTAAAAGGATATGTTGAATCTGATCTAGAATATGATATTGATAGAAGGAGGAGTACTACAGGGTATATAATTATTGTAGGGGGTACTGTAGTTAGTTGGATTTCAAGGCTGCAAAAGGTTGTTGCGCTTTCAACAATTAAAGCTGAGTATGTTGCTGCTATGGAAGCTAGCAAGGAGATGATTTGGTTAAAACATTTTTTGGAGGAAATGGGACAATGATAAGAAGATAGACCTTTGTACATTGATAGCCAAAGTGCCATTCATCTTGCTAAGAATTCAGCTCTACATTCAAAAACTAAGCACATACATCTTAGATACAACTTCATCCGGTTAGTTTTGGAGGATGGATAGTTGAAGCTGGAGAAAGTTCACACAAGTGAGAATCCTACAAATATGTTCACAAAGGAAATTACAAGGGAGAAATTAGTTTCCTCATCAATTTTCATTGGCCTTCATGACTGATAATGGTGGACATAAGAAATCAGTCAGACCTATAATCCAGTGGGAGTTGCAAGTGCATCGACATCATCCAGGATCAGTCTCTAAGTGGGATATTTTTTGTATCCTTGTTGGGGTTCAAGACTGGGTCAGGCCTTGAGTGGGGATTTGAGGCAGCAGCCCCCGAGAGTAGGAGTTTGAGGGCATGACCCCCAATTTTTTTTTCCTTGTTTTGCTTGTCAAGGGTTCAGTAGTTAATTTTTCGTTAACCAATAAATGATTTTTTTTTTGTAAAACCCTAATTCTAGAAGCTTCCAAAAAGCTTGTTATAAGCAGTTGGATTGTGGTGTGTGATTTGTGAGATTGTAATATATTTTACAAGTGACAATAAAATCATTGGATGGTTGAGTTTCTATGTATGTAGCCCATATTGGGTGGACCACGTTAAGATTCTATGTTGATCTCTTTTGTGTTATTCTTCATTGTTATATTTGGGTTATTTAATCTACATATAATTGTTAATGTTTATTGTCCCAATCGGCCTGAACCCTAACATATGTTGCCCTTGATATTGAGTGTCCTTGAAATTTGGGCCAAGACCCATTTTCCCATGGGTGAATGAGTCCCCCTTCTTATCCACGACCCATTTTTGGATATGTTTTTGGCAACATTTTAACATTCAAAATTCAAATTGCAAATGTTGGATTTCAAGTTCTAATTTTCATAAAATTGGGTAAAATGCCTATAAATACCTAGTTATTGCAGCATTTTAAATCCAAAAAGCTAGAGGTGAACTTCCAGAGCATTCAAGAGCAATTCAAGAGAAACATATTAGATATTCATTGTATAAATTCAAGATCCAAGCATCATGTCAAAGTGTTTTTTAGTTTATGTTATTATGTTATCATGGTTTTGTGAAGGCTAACCCTTGTGGTAGGTCTCCAAAGAATTCAAGCATTCAAGAAAAGAAAGATCCAAATCCTTGAGGTGATGTGTATGTCTTCATTCCTTCAATGCAGCCATTGAAGGGTGGTGATTCGTAGCACATTATGATTTCATCATTATGTCCTTTCAATTATAATTTATCATTGACATTGCCATTGTGGAAATGGAAACGCTAACACATGGTTTGACTGAGGCAAGCCACTAAAATGACCCAACATTTCTCCTCTTTTTTAACGTGTAGGTTACAAGTTTGAAGAGGATTGAATATATCTTAAATAAAATTCTTCATTGTTGCATTTGTTGTCATATATCTTGTTAAACCATGAAAAATTACTTACAAAATTTACTGACGACATTTCAACAACTTTGCAAGAGGAAAAAAAAGTCTCAAATTTGCTACTAGAGGACCCTAAAAGTTGGTCAAGACCCCCTATCAAGGACTTAGATGACCTTAAGTAACTTTGTCCTTCTACAATGGCTAAAACAAGATTTTTTGGGTTGGTACATATCACTTTGTAGTTCCCAAGATCAACCTGCAAACTTTTGTTTAGTCTATGCATTATCGAGATTTTGTAATTTACATATTAGGGCATAGGATGATTAGGTTACCCAATCCAATTTATTTCCAATCCATTCCCATCCTCAAATATATGTAGTTCCAAGTATGATTGTCTCACCTTATGGTTGATAGTCAATCTATTCACCTTGTTGATCTGTATCTTAATGTAACTTGGAAAAATTCCCCTTGCATCCTAGGTTCTTTATATTTGGGACCAAGGATAGTTTTTTTTATATTACAATTAACTTCATTAGTAGGTTCATATCGGACTTTGCAGGGCTATAACGTCCATCACCCTCATGTTAAAGAAAGATCAAACTTTCAAGTTGACTGTTGAGGGAAGGTTAGCATTTGATAAGATTAAAGATGCAATATTCAATGCTCCCATGCTAGTCAATCCCAACTTCTCCAAGGATTTCATCATGTATGATTACAAAAGTGAACATAGCTTGGTAGATATGTTAACTCAAGAGGATGAAATAAAAGGTGAACACCCCATCGTGTTCTACTTCATACCTCCATGAGGATATGAAACAAAGTATAACTTCATTGAGAAGTAGGCCTTCACCATTGTCAAAGGTTTAAAGAAGTTTAGACACCTAGTGTTCAGAAATAAGATAATGGTGTATGTATTGCACCCTAGTGTCAAGGAGTATATGATGGAAGGGGAAATTACAGTTAAAAGAGCCAATTAGATCAGTAGGATCCTTGAATATGAAATTGAAGTCATACCAACCAAGGTAATCTAAGGAAGGGGACTTTGTAAATATCTAGCACAATGCACGAATATCCCAAAAAAATAACATGATACACCAGAGTTAGTTTGGGTGAATCAATATGAGACTGGTCATGGGTCATGGGTCGTTAATAGGTTCTATTTCATAGAAATTGGCCAATACCTAGGTGACCTCCCCACATATAAGAGAAGGTTTTATAGGCTACAAGGATCCAGTTATACACTAGTCCAAGGGATCCTCTTAAAAAATAATTTTGATGGTATCCTCCTCGAATGTGTCAATTATTTACAAGCCAAAAAGATTCTATATGATATGCACTTCAATCCACCAAGTGGCCATTTCTCAGCTAAAACCACAACCATAAAAATTATGTGTGCATGATATTATTGGCCAACCTTGTTTTTAGATTGCTTTCAAATAGTGAAAAATTACTTACAATGCTAATTCTTCATGGGAAAGAAAAATAATTTGGCTATGCCCTTGAACTCAATAGTAATCGATGAGCCTTTTGCACAATGGGGATTGAAATTCATTGGGATTATCAACCTTGTATCTAGCACAAGCCATAAATGGATACTTATGACCATGTATTATTTCACAAGATGGATAGAAGTGATTCCTTTAAAGGAAGAAACTGGAAGGTAATCCTTGACTTCTTAGAGGAACAAGTTGCATGGTTCGTCCCCCCAAATGATAATATATGATAATGTGAGGGAATTTATTGGTTTGAAGATCTGATAATTTGCACTTAGGGATGTTATTTTCCTCAAAACCTCATCTAATTACTACCCACAAGAGAATATGTTCGTAGAATCAACAAATAAAACCCTCCTCAAGTTTATTAAAATAATGGGCTCAGATCAATAGAGGGAGTGGCACAAACACCTACGTACAACTCTATGGGCTAATCGAGTTACCCCCAATAAAATTTTAAAGACATCCCCATATGAGTTATTCTATGGGAAAGAGGTGGTGATTCTTATTTCAATTGAGGTCTCCACTTTGCAGCTATTAAAGGCTCTTAAAATTGAAGATAATGGAGCAATTGAAGTTAACTTGACAAAGTTAATTAGACTCAAAGAAGAAAGGGAGAAATCCAATGATGTTATGGTTGTCCTCCAAAAGGTAGCAAAAATGTGGTTTGATAAGAAGGCTTCTAACCTAGGCTTCAACCCTAGATACTTGGTTTTAAAGTATAAAGAGAGGGTCATGAGGCTAGGTCAACATTCAAATTTGATTCATTATGAAGAGGACCTTTTTGTATCATTGGTGATCTCCAAGGTAACATATTTGAGCTAGCTGATGAAGAAGTCAATTCCTTTGATATTTCAGTCAACAGGATCTAGTTGAAGCACTTCCATTGATTTATTTACTTTTTACATAGTTAGATAATTTCCTTTCCCCCTATTGTTTATTATTTTGCTAAATAAGTGTCATTGACACATTCTGTTGCCACCTTGTTCGTAGTTTCCAAGTGTCCACACCTTGGCTCCCTTAATTTTGAACCTCCATGAAAGACAATTATCTACCCATTCCATCTAAATTTAATGCTTAGGGAATTTTTTATGCATGATTTCTCATAAAAATCTTGCTAATTTTTTTCAGGGAGGCTCATCAAGCATGTGCATCATCCTTTTCATTAATGAGTGATGGATCCCAAAAGGTTGTGTGATGATTACATCCAAAAAGGTAGTAATCAATAAATACCTTGTCACTATTGAAACACCACATTTAATATCTTGAATTGTCATGAATACAAGCTCAACCAAAAAATCTAAAGCAAAGAGATGAGCGAAGAAGTGAGCTTGTAATAATAGACAAACTCTAGCGAGCTACAAATTTAGAAAAGTAAAGAAGTATATTTTATAGAATACATGGAGCCTTTTGGGTCTTCTTCAAGCATAAGAATAAAAAGAAAAGAAAGTCTTATGGAACCCTTGTCTATGGAGACCTTTTTCCCGAGTTCAAAAAAATCAAGGCATATGCTTTTGCAAGTGTATCATAGAATAACCCCTTGTCATTTGTGAAAATTGCTCCTAAAGGGCCCAACAAAGACAACATGGTGTATGACTACATAGATGATATTTTTGATCCAAAGCTATCCAATAACCCAAAATACTTGAGAGTAGCTTCCCATACATACATGCTTGTGAAGGATCTAAAGAAAAACTTCGAGTCTTTCAGCTACAAGCAATGGACTTCCACCTTAGCATAGTATATGGTGTCTCTCTTGCACCCATGCCTAGATCTTATCACTCTTTGTTCTTAGAGATATGACATAAAAAAAGGCATCATTAGGGGTGACCAGATAGAAGTGGTGATTAGTGCGGAAAAAAAAAGGGAGATGCTTTATATCCCCTATAATTCCACTATACACTTCTATAATGAATAATATCTACGAAGAGTGTGGGTCACCCATGAGCGGAAACTAGATTTCTTGAATTCAACTATGTGTGCCAATAATATAGAGGTGCTCTCCCTTTCTATTTTTCTCTCAAACTTCTGGGTGCCAAATATGAGAGATACATTTTCCATGTTATCCTTCATTTTCAAGCTAGATTTTGATTAACAAGTCTACGATTTTCAATTGAGTGCCACTTTCCAGTCGACAACAGTACCCAAAGACAAGGCTTATTTGATGGATTTCACCAACACCATTGCTAACTCCATCCACTACTAGCTGGTGCATATTCTAGAACAAAATAAATTCAGGCATTCCTCTTTCCTCCTCCATTTAATTCTTTCTTAGAATACTAAATTACTGGCTCCATTATTTTCAATCAATTCCATGGAGATGGATTTCTTCCCAAAAAAAATTAATCCTTGTATCCACTTGGATCCACATCTCATTGGTTATGTTAGACTATCATTAGTTTTCAGAGTTTTCATGTGCCCTATTTTAACCAAACTCAACCCAATGCCTGTTACCAACCGAATGAAAGACAATTAGCGAGAATGCCTTAAGACAACCAAAACTAAATGTGATCAGTTCTTTGGCTCTAATTTCACATTTATCAAGGTCCGCGACTTTTAAAATGAGCCATTTCAACTCCCACACACATTCATGGATAGATTGTTGGCCTTGGAGTTGACCCACCAAATTGACATGTTTAACATAACATACAGTGTGGGTCAAAAGAAAAAAGCCATGTAGGACTCCCCCTTTTCAAAGAGAGGTATTATAGTCAATAGAAGGGGATAGGCATCTCTACTTGCATACAAGTTGGTGACACTTGGCCTAGATCTCATAAATGATTCATGGATCTATGATCCAAATGGTTGCATTGCTAAATTAAAGGCTGGAATCCATGTTGTCCATGAACCTTGACCTTTTTTTTGAGGAGAAGAAGTCATCGAAGGATGATGACCCACAAAATTTTAATGACAACATTTTTCAAGGACACCTACCACCCATGGGAGTATTTTTACAAACTAGTGTGGAGCTTTCACCCTACAAAGAAGATGGCGAAGATGTTCATGTCAAAATTGGTAAGCTTAGGATGGACTAGCAAAAAGATGGAGGCCTTCTAAAAATACTTGTTGTAAATTGTCTAGACATTCGCTAAGGTCGACACTATCAACACCAATGAGAAATTTGATATGATTTGGAATGAATACTTCCTAGAGGATGTTGAGGTTGAGGAGGAAGATTCAAACAATGAAGAGGAAGGGACCCCCTCCAATAAAGAGGAGGGGAGTCATGAGATTCAAATGCCACAAACATTACCCCTCCCATAACAACAGGTTGCCTCACAAGAAAAAGAGGTTGGTTCCACTTATTTTGGAATCGAGGCACAATTACCTAGCTCTTTCTCTAAGCCCTTGATGAAGAAAAGAAAAAAATTAAGGTAGGAGGAGAAGGTGATATGGGAAAGGAGATCAACATAAGACCCTTCCTAGTTTTTGAGTTGCCAAGTGGTATGGATGAATACTTGATATAGAAATACACTTCAGGAGCCACCATAGCTAAGAAAATGGGCTATGAAAAATGTGGCTTATGAGCTCAAGGATGGGGCATGTGGAGGTTTCTTGATATAATACCCAAAGAACCCCACATTAAGTCAGAATTAGGGGCTGATAAAGGATCTCCAAGACATTTAGGAGTAGGAGAGGTAACTCATTTTGTGGTGGCTTTTGAACTTTCAAGTTAGATTCCCCCACCTACAATTTTGATATAATATCCTCCTATTATTATGTAGGCTCCATCGACCACTAAATATGAGTTACACATCTCTCCCCCTCCTCTCTCTCTCCTACATCTTCTTTCTATGTCCCCTCAATGCCTCCTATTGTTTCCTCTATAGCCACTACCCTCGTATCCACTATGATTGCATCATTCTCCACCACTTTGCCTTCATCTACCATGCAAGTATCCATCATGACACAATCACCTCCTACGCCTTTCTTCATGCTTCCATCTTTCTTTCTTTGCACATCACTTGCTCACCCACTCATTCTTGTAGGAATAGTGTCCACTGCTTCATAGTAGCAAGTGACCATCATATTCGGATTTCCACAAGTATTCCCCTTCATAGGTGTAGAAACCTAAATTTGACCACTTATATTTGGTTAAATTTATTATTTTTCATCTAAATATCCTCTTACCCACATTAATTAAGTAATTTTTCTATTATTTAATTAATACCCCTAAAGTCCTCTAAATCCCTAAGGTATTTAATTAAATAATTAAATACTTTATCATCTATCCTACCTTACCCCTTTTATCCCACAAATTAAATAAATAATTTATATTTATTTAATTTACTCCCTCAAATGTCACATCCTCCATCACTTTTTCCTAATCCTCACCTAACCTACCCACTAAACATATGTACACACTTAATCCATGATTAAGTGGGTCAACTCTCCCCATCCCCCAAGGAATTTTTAATTCCTTTTCTCTTTCCCAAGGAATATTAAATTCCTTTAATCATTCCCATGCACATTAAAAAAAGGAATTTTTAATTCATTTTGTCAACTCTTAATCTCAACCCTTGATCCCATGATCTAATTTTGGCCATCCATCTCATTATCCTCCAATCCTATTTATCCCAACACTTAGGCAGTTTTCATCTATCTCACCCATTTTTCAATGGAGCGTCGTTATGCTACCAAAATTCTGAGTGAACACACATCTAATCAAACATCATGGGAAAATCTACACAACAGGAGGCTTTGTACGCTGGTTTGAACTCCTCATCACCCTATCTTGAGTGTTCTTGTTTTTGATCTTTTGCTTGATTTCTTGCATTTTTAGTAGATTAAAAACATTGCACACATTTCTAGCACACTCGGTGGGACACATGTCATGGTTTTGCTTTACTTTTTCTTGTTGTTCGAATTTTGTAGGTTCTGGTTTTATGCGCAGGGGTGAATCCACCCCCAATGGGTGAATTTGGTAGCCATAGGGGCAAACCCACCTTAAGCAGAGGTGAAATTGCAACGAACATAGGAAAACATGATTTTTCCCTACTGTGAAAGGGGTGAACTTGCATCAACAAAACCCAGATCGACAATCACAGAGGCGAGTATGCCTCGACAGGAAAAATTGCTCAGTCTAGAGGAAAATCCACATGAATCATAGGGGCAAAAGCACATAGGCCCTTTAGTATGATAAGTGAAATCAAATCCACCTCTTTCTGTAGGACAATTGGTCAAAGACCCTTAGTTTAGTATTGTGTGTGTGTATTTTTTACACACTTTTAGGCACACATAGATTAATTAAAGGGTCAATAAACTTTGTTTTCTTTGTTTGGGAGTGAGCTTTTGATGTAGCCACATCACCTTAAACCTTTCAATAATCCTGGGTGACAAGAAATTGTAACTCATTCCAATCTAGTCCACCTCTACCCAGGGAGTGTTAGTGCACGCAAGCTCTCCCCTTGTGCTAAGTGCGAGCCTAGGGACCAGTTGAAAAATCTAGCATTTCCTTCCCTTAGTGGGACCTACCTAGGATTTGATCACCTAGGGGAAAATCCCAACCATGTGTTATCGACAGGGTACATATAGGGGGGAGAGCTAAAGTTGTACCTCAATCCAGTCACATCGTGTTTAGTGAAGCATCAAAGCTATGGTAATACCTAGATAAGATGTGCAGATTTGGTTCGAGTTTCCAGTACCTCGTTGGGGTTCCTGACTCATGCTTGTGATGGGGTGGTGTTGACGGTTGTGCCTCATGTACCTAGCGTATATCGAGGGCACATGAGATAGTCTGTTTATCCTAGATAGAGACCCATGTTTCAATCATGGCTTGGTGTAGTGCAGGGGATGTGCATCGTACCCCAAAGTTACTCACCATGCACTCCCTTGGGTTGAGATAGAAAACCTAATGGTGGACTACAATATTTCTTGAGTGAGAGAGAGAAGGTTAGCCCGTGGATTCTATTGATGACCCTGTGCCACTGGATCTCTAGCTATCCGCCTTTGCGAGAAAGGATGATCGAGAGAACCACCCTGGTATCACAGAGTATTAACCTTGGGGTGTCCTCTCAAGGTAGTGGGCCTACATCAAGTTTATAAACCCTTATCACTATTATTAGGATTGTGCTTCCTAGCGTGTATTCTTGTGTGATACTAGTACTTGTCATTAGTCTGAGTCTGTCCATCCTACTAATTTTTGTTTTTTGTGTATTCAACCCTTTTTTGTAGTCTGTCCCTGCCCTTAGTGGCAATTTTTCCTCTCACATAGGTGAATTTTCATTATGGAAAGGTGGTCCTGGCCTAAACAGGGGTGAATCCATGTCTTGAGTCCAATTCAGGTCATCCTTTAGGTGAAATCATCCTTGTCAGGGGTGAATTTTCCTACAGGTCCCTCCTTTAGGCAACTCTGTGTCTGTCCATTCCTACTTCCTAGATAGGCGAGTACATGTCATCCCCGCCCGTTAGTTCTCGGAATAGGAAAACCTATGGTCTGCAGGGGTGAATCCGTGTCAGTCCACACTATCCCCATCTATACAATCCAAGACATAGGCAAACCCGTTATCCTCTGGATAGGCGAATCCATGGACATTCGTACATTTCAAGAAAGGTGCAAACCTGATCCTTAGATAGGAAATATTGCATCTCGATTCCACTCGATTTCCTTTGGGTATTTCCAGATTTAGGCGATCTCATGTCTTAGAAAGGCAACCTTGTCAATACATAAGCAAAATTGAAACCTTGATAGGAGAATTTGATTCCCGTGTTCACTTGTTTCTTTTGCATCCCAAGTTACAGGCAAAGTTGAGCCCTAGAAAGAGGAAATTTTGTTGAGGTTAGATAGGTGAACCCATCATTTGGAGTGGAAAACTTGCTACACATAGAGGCGTATGCACTTCCCATACAAAAATATTGAGAGTTAATCCTCTTAATCACTTTAAGCCTATCATTTTCCAAGTTTGTTCTTGCGATTGAAATTTTTTATCACCATCCACCTACCCATAATCATCATCTTAGTTCGTCTACATTTTTCAAAATTCATCGAATCCTCAATCCAATCACATAGGTTCATCCTAGATCATCCCTAGATTACATGTCTATCATCGATCCACCACTCTGAGTCCTCTAGACATCATTTTAGGGCTCTCTTATCCAATTGGGTTAGGCTACTGGTCCTCATCCTTATCATCCATGCTCACCTAGGATTGTCATCCATCCTGAGTTAGTAATATATCATGGCGTAATCAATCTATTTCTATATTGAGATAGATTTTGTGCCATAATCATCATTTGTACCATTTGATCCAATAGTATCACCTTACATCCTCTAATCCAACTCTTGAACATAGTTTGGAGTTAATCAATCATCTAATCCAATTAGTCATCCTATCCAACCAATCACCCCAATCTAAGCTTCAATCTGATCCTAATCTGAGCTTAAATCAAATCCCAATCTAATCTTAAATCTGATTCTAATATGAGCTTAAATCAAATCCCAATCTTAGTGTAATATACATCCCAATTTGCGATTTAGTCCATCCACATCCAAGATCTTTTGATATTGAAGCAAATCTTAAGATCCCTTCTTCCATGTTCTTCTCATCCATTCTATTTATCTTTTCATCATCTTTTAATTTCTTCTAATCATCTAATCCCATCTTTTCAATCCAACACCATGAATCCTTGTCCTCCATCAACACAACCAAAAATTGAAGTCAAGGGGAATCCCAATTATGTTGATGATGATGATGAAAGTCTTGTTGATCAAGATGAGTACGATATAGACCCCCTTGATACTATCATTTTTAGTAATTTTTACTTGACCATCTTCCAAAATCCAATCACTCATCCAAGTTATCCCATTGCGCCTTCATCCACACCTAATAGCAATCCTTATGCTACCTTTGACAAGGGATATCTAGTATCTTCCCCATCCACATCCTCCTATCCTAATCCACCATCCACAACCTCTTATCCTAATCCATCATCCCAATCTTCCCACCTTAATACACCATCTCGATATCCCTATTTTAATCCACCATCCCAATCTTCCCACCTTTATCCACCATCCACATATTGCTATCCTAACCCCCATCATTGTTCTCATATACTAATCCACCACCCACAACCTCTTATCCTAATCCATCATCCAAATCCTCCTACCTTAATCCACCATCCATGTCCTCCTATCCTAATCCATCATCCACATCCTCCTATATCACTCTTCCCTCCATTCCATTATATTTTAGTCCCCCCTCCAATCCATCATACCTTAATCCTCCATCTAAACTTGATCTACTCACCAATCCTACTCCTCCACCTCCTCTTAGTCCTACATCCAATCCCATCCACTCATCTACTCCTAATCCACCAATCCCTAACCCTAGTCCTCCACCTATCCATAATCCTTCATCCATTCCAATCACCCCACCTAAACCTATGATTCCTAAAGACATCATTCTAGATGTCGTCAAAGGACTCATGATAGGGGAGACATCTCCAAATCCACAACTTGATGTTGCAAAACCATACCATCCCACTCTATCATGTACAGTTACTAGTGATGAGGCCCTTCTCCATCTTACACCTATCACCCCTATTACCACTCCTAACACCATCCAAACTGTTGAAAATATTAAACCCATCAAATCTGTTGAATCACACCCTCTACTCCTAGAGCAGTTGAATCCATTAAAGACACCCGAATCCAATTGAACCCCCCTAGTCTTTGTATCACCGAAATACAATCCCATGACCTTCACAAATCCTCCATCCTTCCATCTCCCTCACTTGAGGAGTCCCTCCAACATTCCTCCATCATCATGTCACCCACAGAAGATGAGTCATGCCAAGAGCTTGATCCATATCCCCTTCTCTACATCATGATCCTCTAGTCATGTCTACTCCATATCAAGATCATAGTCCCCCATCCATTCCATCTCATGATCCCTCTCCACAAAAAAATCCTGATCCTACCATCCCATCTACCCCATCACAAGATTATACTAGTTCATCCACTCCATCCCTAGATCCCCTTAGCACTCAAGATCCAATCACTCCGTCCCATGATCCCTTATCACCTCCTCCTCCAAGCCATGATCCTCCCATCTTATCATCTCCCTCTCATGATCCTTCATCACCACTTAACCCTACCATCCCAACACCACTTTTATATCACCTTGGTACCACTACACTCATCCATGGTGGTTTTCTTGTGGGTAAAAGAACAAACCTATGTCACACTTTATAAAGGAATCGACCAACAACAAAAAAAAATTGAACTTCGACCACATAAAAGTGGTCTTTATGTTTTGAATTTAAAAATGGTGTAAACTAATGAAATGTAGAACTTTTGATGAAGTTTATTCCTATAATTTAAAAAAAAAAAAAATTCTTATGTTTTTATCAATTTAAGGATGAATTTTGGAATGCTGAAAATTTTAAAAAAGAGTGACTTCATGGACCATCAAGAAACAAATTGAAAAAAACTTCATTTCTCTCTAATTTTTTTCTCCAAATAGGTAACTTCAATATCTTGTGCATGGAAAAAAATTCAAATTTTGATGTATATTTTTCTTGTAATAATGTTATAAATTCAAATATGTGGGTAAGTGCACCAAGATGGTTCCCAAAAAGGGGACTTAAGTGGACATCTTTTTTCTGAAATCGGGAAATATTGACCTTGGACGTGAAATTGAGGACAGTTACACTCAAAATTTTGAGATGAAAAAAAAACAAGGATCGAAGTGCTCCAAGTCTACTTTCTAAAATTTACTAATTTATTTTTAAAATGGTTGAGATTAAGGGGTTCAAAAGAGGGACGTACACAAATTGGTGTTGTTTTTGTCAGAAAAACATAACATAGAAACTCTTGTACGACCCTTTTACGGTGAACTTTTTTTTAATATTTTTAAAATCGCAATAGTCAAAAGTTAGCTAACAATATGTAGTTGATGCACGATTTTTCTGATAATTTTTTACTAATTTTCAAAGTAGACATTTCCTGAAAAATAGAATTTTGGCCGTGCTACCCCTACAAATTTTGGAAACTAATTGAATTTTTTAAATTTTTTTAATTTTAAATTTGTAGAATGGAGTCTAGTTTTTAAAAATTTAATTTATTTGAGAATTCAATAAACGGTTAATTTATAATGAAAAAAATACCAAACACCGTTTTTTGGAAAAAAAGACATACAAATAAAATAAATTATGGATGAAAGGCTTAACATTTTTAGAAAGTGAAAAAAATTACATCGTTGGATAGCTAAGAGAGAACCCAACATTACCGATGTGTTTGATTCTTTTGATATTGAACCACGTGCAATCCTAACAGTGAGCACGAACTCAATTATGTGAAATATGGTAGATTTTTTAAAAACACGTCTCTAGTCGTTGGGAATGCCCTCCAAGCCTTTGGGTTGGTATTCCAAGCCAAATATCAAGTCTAAGGCTTGGAAATTCCCAAAGAAATATATAACGCGAGCACGCTATAATGCGCTCATGTTATATCTTAGTTTTGACATGATTTTTGCTTCTGTGGGAAACATGTCAACTAAGAAATAATGCGAGCGCGTTATAACACGCTTGCATTTTGTCCTCCTTTATGTTAAATTCCAATATATTAAATGTATGTTGATATATTTGTATGTTTGTATGTACATGTATGCGTGTATGTCATGTATGTATGCATGTATGCATGCTTGTATGTATGTATGTATGAATGTATGTATCAATGCATATATATTGTATGTATCCTTGTATGTATGTAAGATTATATCTACACATGTATGTATGTATGCTTGTATGGATGTAGGATTATATGTACATATGTATTTATGTATGTCTTTAGAGGGAGGGAGAATTTAGAGAGAGAGAGAGAGAGAGTATGGAGAGATGGAGAGGGGGTGGAATTGAGAGTTTAAGAGAGAGGGAGTGGGAGATAAGGGGTTGGAGTGAGAGGGACTTAGCTAGGTAGGTGGGAGGGATAGAGGGAGGGAGAGAGAGAGAGGGGGGGAGAGAGAGACAGAGAGAAAGAGAGAGAGAGAGGGGGGAGAAAGAGACAGAGAGAAAGAGAGAGTTATGTAGGTAGGGTGCCAAAGGGAGAGACTTGAGAGTGTGAGGGGGGTGAGAGGGAGAGACTTGAGAGATAGGTAGTGAGAGGGAGTGTGAGAGAGAGGGATTGTGAGAGAGAGGGAGTGTGAGTGAGAGACCCTCGAGAGAGGGAGAGGGTGTGTGGGAGGGAGTGACCTGATAGAGGTAGAGAAAGAGGGGGTGGAGTGAGAGGGACTTATCTAGGTAGGGTGGGAGGGATAGATAGAGAGAGGGGAGAGAGACAGAGACATAGTTACCTAGGTAGGTTGCCAAAGGGAGAGAGGGGGTGGGAGGGAGAGACATGAGAGAGAGGGAGAGAGAGGGACTGTGAGAATGGGATAGAGTGGGAGGGACATAGAGAGAGAGGGATAGAGGGAGTGAGAGAGGGTGGTAGGGATTGATTGAATGAGAGGTACATAGAAAGAGGGAGACGGTAGATAGAGACATTTAGAGAGGGTAGGAGGGAGGGAGGGAGCGAGGGAGGGAGAGGTGAGATGTATAGATAGAGAGAAAGTGATAGGGGTTAAGGGTATAGGGTTGATGGATCAGGGTGGAGGACCTACAGGGTTGATGGTTTCTAGGGTATTATGGTTTAAGGTTTTAGGGTTGAGGGAATAGGGTCGATGGTAGAGGGTATTTGGTTGAGGGTATAGGGTAGAAGGTTTAAGGGTTTAGGTTTGAAGGGTTTAGTGTTAAGGGTTTAGGGTTAAGGGTTTACTTGGTTGAGGGTAGAGGGTTTACGGTATAGGTTTGAGGGTATATGGTTGAAGGATTAGGCTCAAGGTCTAATGTAAGGGGTAGAGGATTTAGGGTTTAAGGATTGCAGGTTGAGGGATTAAGGGTTGAGGGTTGAGAATTGAGGGTTAAGGGTTTAATGTATAGGGTAGAGCGTAGAGGGTAGAGGGTTTAAGGGTTTAGGTTGAGGGTTGAAGATTGAGGGTTTAAGGTTGAGGGTTGAGGGTTGAGGGTTGAGGGTATAAGGTATAGTGTATAGGGTTGAGGGATTAGGGTTGAGGTTCCAATATATAGGGTAGAGGTTATAGGGATTGAGAGATTAGGAGTTGAGGGTTTAGGGATTAGGGTAGAGATTTTTCTTGGATTTAACGGTGTAAGGGTTGAGGGATTAGGGTTTAGGGTAGAGAGTATTGGGTAGAGGGTAGAGGGTAGAGGGTAGAGGGTAGAAGGTAGAGGGTAGAGGGTTTAAGATTTTAGGGTTTAAGGGTTGAGGGTTGAGGGTCGAGGGTTTAGGGTTGAGTGTTTAAGGGTTGAGGGTTTAAGTGTCAAGAGGGTTGAGGGATTAGGGTAGAGAGTTTACTAAGTGGGTTTAAGGGTTGGAGGATCAGGGTTGAGGGTATAGGGTAGAGGATTGACGGTAGAGGGTAGAGGGTTTATGGGTTAGGGTTTGAGGGTTTAGGATTGAGGCTATAGGGTAGAGGATTGACGGTAGAGGGTAGAGGGTTTATGGGTTAGGGTTTAAGGGTTTAGGGTTGAGGGATTAAGAGGTTATAGGGTAGAGGGTATAGGGGTTGAGGGATTATGGTTTAAGGGTTGAGGGTTGAGGGTTGAGGGTTG
>CM021100.1:606643773-606720343 GCA_007115665.2 Sequoiadendron giganteum | reverse complement strand
CTCTCTCCCTCTCTCCCTCTTTCTACACCACTCTCTCTTTCTCCCTCTCTCACCCTCTCTCCCTCCCACTCTATCTTTCTCCCACTCTCCCACTTTCCCACTCTCCCCCACTCTCTCTTTCTCCCACTCTCCCAATATATTTCACTCTCTTCTTCTCCCACTCTCCCACTCTCTATTTCTCTCACTCTCCCCCTCTCTCCCTCCCTATCTATCTCCATCTCTCCCACTATCTCTTTCTAACCCTCTCCCTCTCACTAGCTCTCTCCCTCTCCCTCCCTTCCTCCCTCCCTCCCTCTCCATCCCTCCTTCCCTCCCTCTCTCTCCCTCTTTCTCTCCCACTCTCCCTCTCCCTCTCTTTCTCTCTCTCTCTCACACACACACTCACATCTATCTCCTCTACTATAAGGGTGTAGGGGAGAGATGTAGAACTAGGAGAGAGGGTATACACAAAGAGGGAGAAAACAAATATATTAAAAAAACCATATTTCATATAATGCATGCGCATTTTGTAGAAGTAGAGATGTTACCATTTTAGGAATAAATAATGTGCTCATGTTATAATGCAAGAGCATTTTTTATTCCACTAAAAACGGTAAAAAAATCAATATACCCATGATGTCAAGGCCCACAGTCTGCATATTCTCCTAGTTTTGCATGTGCTCTGACAAAAAGAGCTTTTTGATGATGTTGTGAAGTGTGCAAGCATTTTTTTCACATTCCATCACCTTTTCCATGATCTTTCTACCACCTTTGCATGAAATAGCAGATTTTCCACACTAAAAGACATATAATATCAATTGAAGTTTGAATTCCATTGAAAACTGATATACAATTGAAGTTTGGAGGGGAACAAGCTTTTCAACAAGTCAAATTGTTATGGAGTTTGAACAAAGAAGGAGCTAAGGCTACATAATTGGGTTCAACTCCTCCATTTGAAAGTCTTGTTTTTTAGGTATGTGAAGTCTTTACACATTTTCTTTCATTCTATTATGGCTTGCTTTCATTTTTGTTTTTTGTCATTATAACCTTACGTTTTCAATGCACATTTTAAATTTACACAATTATATACACTTGCCAATTACCATTTTAAACTTGATACAGAGAATCTTCTAGGATCCACAAATCATCAAGGGTAATTCTGACCCTAAATTAAATTGAAGAAGATCAATGAACAAACTCAATCATCTTTTCATCAAAATCCTTCAATTTCACTTGATTTCATATTTCCACAAAACATTAGAACTTGGTTTCAACTCTTTGTCAGACTAAAAAAATATATTAACAATCATAAAATTTATTGTAACATAGCATAAAACTGATTAGAAACTCAGAACCATTCAATTCGTTCATGATTCACTAATTCGAGAACTCAATGTTGCAACTTACATGGCAAAATAACAAAAAATCATGGAAGGTAACTACCAACCTTTATCCAGACATCCAAGACACTATAATCAACATTTTATGGATTGAAATAAACCAAATACAAATTCAAAATATCTCAGCAAAATTCATCCTTTGAGCATGCTTCCCCTTGCAGTATTCGAAACCTGTGGTGTAGGGGCACCTACAACCATGTTTCAAAATCTACTTTGGTGACAATATGTCTTAAGGTCTTTGGGTGAGTTCAAGAGTTTTTAGATATTTTTTCATAGATTTTATTGAAAATAAGGTCTAAATAGACCAATCTTTCATCTATTTAGGGATTTTGTGAGTTGCTGATCAAATGTGCAAGTATGCACTCTTGCTTCAAAAAATTGTCAATTTTGCCATATAATCTTTGAAGGAAAATTATTCAAATTATAAATGTAAGTGCAAGAAAAGAGTCTAGAAGTTGTATTAGTGATTAAATAAAGGTGTTTGAGTGGTCTTAGGTGTCTTGGACAACAAATTTGCATAATGTTGCTTATTTAGCAAAAAATTTCAATGTTAGCAATTTTTAAGACAAATGAAGGTATTGGTAGTTAACAGGTGGTTATAGGTTGGTTATAGGGTGGTTATAGGTTGGTATTTAACAGGTGGTTATAGGTTGGACCTTCAAAACACCTTGAAAATAACTGATTACAATCAACTAGGTTCCTCAAAACATCAACCAATGATTATGTCGTTCACAAGTTGTCTTAAATCTTCCATAATGGCACCATTCTTTACAAACACAAACTATAATTATTAAGGCACAAGCAAACCATTATTTTCTTAAGAAATATTTGTTTGAGTTAGTACAAGAAAAATGGAACCTTTCAAAAGTTTTCCCTTACACACAAACTCAGTTCCTTTGTTGATTGCCCACATTACTAGTAGCCAAGCATCTACAAACTATCACATGTATCTCCCAAACCATGCACACACTTCAGATTGTGATACTCATTTTTGACACCCATTTCCCTCAGACAAAACATATTACAAGATGGATATTAATTCCTTCAAAGTAAATTCTTGTAAACTAGTTGTTTTAGTCTGAGAATAAACCTAACTAAGCCTTAGTGCAAACAGGGGTTATTGGTTTTGCTACCCCCAACACCAAACCCTCATAATAAATACATAAAATACATTTAATTTGACCTGCCCAAGCTTATAAGTCCATTATAAGTTCATTTCCAAACACATTTCCATAAACCTTAAGCTCAAAGCTTCACAATTCCTTGTTTTACCAGTCTGAACACAGTTTTAAAGTCAAGAAAAATTATTTTCTTCACACCTTAGTCCTCACCATATGATTGGTAACCTTTGAAATATGAAATTAAATTCCACAAGGATTTTTTACACCAAAATTGAGAACTTTCACAGAGTAGAATGGGAGAAACACAATTTCTCAAGTTCACTATTTAACCTAATAGAGGGTTTGACAGTTTTAGAGAAAAATTGCAATATCTGACTCAAACGTTAAGAAAAATGCATGAAAATTGTATGTGGGAGGTGATTGAGTGTGAAAATAATTAAAAACATCCAACCAAGCATTCCAACCTGTACAAATTCATACAAGATCCTGAAACAGTGAAATTTTGAAGAAAATACAAAAAAATAGTGTGTTTATTCATTCAAAATTAGATATTCAATCACCCACAACTTTCCAAATGTACATGAGGCATTATAAAGGAATTAAATACATGTATTATCAACTTCCAAGTGAATCCAAGTGAAAATAATCCCATATGACCTTTCACCTTCCCTATTTCATAGTTTTTGTAACTTTTCACAATTTTGTATTTGTGCAACTTTTGCAAATAGTGACAACTTTAACAAATACACATAGGAATTAAAAATTAAACCTCCTAATGATTCCCATACATTTAAAATGTCTTTAATGACCCTCTTACAACATGGAGATACCCAAAATTGAATCAAATTTCAAAATGGAAGCACAAATTGTCAAGGTGCTCCTACACTACAAACTTATCAAACACTCACAATGCCATTACACTCATTATGTTTGTAACTTACATGATATTTATCTTATTTAACTTCAAACTAAACTCCCCCAACGTATCTAACTATTTTTGTAACTTCCTAACTAACTTATCTCTTCACAACTTTGCCAAAAAATGCAATTTTTTGCAAATGTCCATGCTTCCATTTTGAGCCTATCTTGCAATCATGGCATGCCATGTTACCACTTTTCTTTAAGGCATTCTGGATTGAAAATAATCACGTCACATTTGCCTATGCTAGGTTAACTTTTGTACAGGATGATTGTAAGTATTATTTAAATGAAGCCTTGAATGACATATATTTTTCAATTAACTTGAATGGATACATTTTTTAGGAACTAATATTCGTCTCATTACCATGGTACAGATAAAATTATCTTCCATGCCAAAGAAAAAGACAAAGAAGAAACTAAGAGATGAAAAGAACGAAACCTTCAAAGAAAAGGAGAAAGTTTGGGTGGCGGCATATCGTGAAAATAAGAAATTGGAAAATATTGACGAAAACAAGCCAATTGAAGAGGAACCTCAACCATCAAAAAGAGAATGGGAATTGGTAGCACAAAAGGCATGAATGTGAAAGCATCATCGAAAGACAGATTCAGATACCATAGTTGGAGACACACCGTCTACGATAAGTGAATATGAAGGGACACCATTAAGCACAAGAGAATATGGAGGGACACCATCTAGCACAAGTGAATATGGATGGACACCATCTACTACAAGTGAATATGGAGGGAAACCATCTACATCAAGTGAATATTGTTGGACACCATCCAACACATCTCAAGTTGAGAGTACATCATCACTTAGATTTGACGAATAAAGGTATGCCATCATCCCCATGTGAACCTCAAGGTATGTCTTCTTCTCCACCCCCAATCGAAGGTACGCAATTTATCCCACCTTCATTAAATATTGATGAAATTCCTAATGTTGAGATGTATGTACCTAGGAGAACACCACCTAGAATTTTGTGTAGAAAGCCAAAGTATTTGATTAATATTGATGATGAGATTTTGCAGCACATGGAAGGTAAGATTTCAACATGCACTTGTAGAAGATATGCTGATAAGATTTGGGAACGATTCTTTGAAAGGATAAATGAGATTGCAAGATGTCAACTATTTGTTGAAATGATGCGGGGTGTAAAGTATAGGAACATCATGAAGACTCTTGGGTTGAGAACATTGAATGCATCAAGTGAAGACACTATTGCGAAGAATCTAATGGATGCTTATGAGAGTGTAGATAAGGCCTCACACTCAAAGGATAGTAATGTCACCCGACGTGTCATTACATCGACTTTGGTAAGCTATCAAACAAAGAGAGATTGTCTCATTAGAAAGACGAGTGAACAAACAAGAATTAGTAGAAAAACTTTATCAAGAGCCATTCAAAGGCGACAAAGAATTGAGGGAAATGATTCAAATGAATTATGGGCATTCTTAGGGAGACTGTCACAAAAAGATAAAGAAGTTGTCGAAGCCTTGAGAACACTAATTCAAGAGTATTGGAAGAATAACACAAGGCCATCTCCAAATAAAAGGGATGTGGTAAGAAGGAGAATCGGTAGTCAGAATCGTGAGCTAGATCCAAAGCATTTTTTTGATATGACTCAAACCCAAATTTTTTGAAAATTTGAAAATGATTATCCTGAAATTAGTATTTCTCAAAGATTTTTTGAAATGCTTAAACCTTTTTGTGTCAAGATAAATCACACATGCACTACTTGTTGTTGTAGAAAACATATTGAATTTTCTAACCATTATGATGTTTATCGTTCTATATGTGTAGATTTGCATACTAATGATGTTTTGTAGGATTGTGGCATAGAAGCCCCACCAAAATCTTCAAGAGAGTTCTTATAAAAAAAATTATTTGAAAAAGAGGATGGCCAGATATTCTACAAGACAACATGCTTGGATGGTTCATGTGAGCATTAACCTCATAATGAGCACCTATGATGTAGACATTTAAAGAGAATCTCAAATGTATGAGTGACATTGTAAAATATCTATGAGAACGAAGTACCTAAGGAATTGTAATGAGATTTACTTACATAATGAGATTTACTCAAATATTGTAATTTTGGAGTTCATGTTTGGTGCAGTAGCACCTTGTTCTGTAAATGCCTTCAATAGGAAAATTTGCAAAATTTGAATTTGAAAATGTAAACAATGTGAAAAAGGTCATGTAAAGGTCATATATAATGTATTCAAAGTCTCAAAGAGGTCATTAGGTGATTAGAGAAGTGATATTTAAAGCATGCAAGGTCGAATTAGGATGTTTTAGGTGTGTGCGGGGGAATTCAAGAAACAAAGGTGAAGTTGCTGCTAAAGGGTTTTATGATGAATTTTCAAGTGAAAAGAGTGGCTCGAAGTGGTTTTTTGAGGAAATATTCTCAAATGAATTCACAAAAAAATGATTGATCTAGATAGCTATTATTGAGTTATAACACATACTTCAAAATCAATAGTGACTATCTTGGAACATGTGCATCAAAAATGACCTTTGTTGTCCTCATTAGTCTAACTAGGCCTAATTTACAAAGGAACATACCTTTAAAAATTCAAGAACCCCATTAACTCTTTGGGGCAGCAATTATCATGTATCCAAACCCTCATATCCACAATTTGTCTCAGGACAAACTCACTCCACCATGCCAAACCAAAACCCTTATTTTATGCTAGTATAAGGAGGGTTTATTGAAAGGAATGGTTCCAAACCTTACCAAAACATGCCACCACCTCAAACCTTCTTAAAATCACCTACAAAAACTCAAAAGACAATCACCCAACCTCTACATGAAATATTTTATCAAACCCTAGGGTGAAACCTCATTTTTCATGCCCTTTTCCATCAAAATCTATAGGGGCAGCAACACAAACCCAATAAAACTTATTCCCTTTCACTTAGAAATTTCTCATCTAATCCTACAAGATTGCATTGGGCCCCTCTAGAAAAATATCTCTCAGTATTGGCTATCTCAGAGTGGTTTTCCCGTGGCGGCATATTTTCACTTGATGGAAAAGGTATCAAATTCAAGTTGTGCAAAGTTGCAAAGTGGTGCAAATTTCGCTCTGCAACTCGTGTGACCAAACTAACTGCTCCAATGCATCAAAATAGGTATGTTTATGCTGGGAATGGTCTTGTTTCACACTGAAACATGCGGAATCACTCTGAGCTACATTCCACCAGATCGATCCCTTAGGGGTCCAAAGTGCAAAATGGATGCAAACTTCAACATGCTATTACTTGGATACCATGATGCTTAAAAAATTCTCATCTAATCCTACAAGATTGTGCTAGGCCCCTCAACAAAAACCTCCCTTGGTTTTGGCTATCTTGGAGTGGTTTTCCTGTGGCGGCAGATTTTCACTTGATGGAAAAAGCATCAAATGCAAGTAGGGCAAAGTTGCAAAGTGGTGCAACTTTCATTCTGCAACTTGTGTCACCAAGTGGACCATTCCAACACATCTGAATAGGTATTTTTATGCTAGGAATGGTCCTCTTTCGCACTGAAACATGCAAAATCGCTCTGAGCTACGTTCCATTGGATTGATCCCTTAAGGGTCCAAAGTGCAAAATGGCTGCAAACTTCATCATGCTATTACTCAGATACCATGATGCTTAGAAATTTCTTGTCTTATCCTACAGTATTGCGTTGGACCCCTCTATAAAAACCTCTCTCAGTTTCAGCTATCTTGGAGTGGTTTTCCCGTGGCGGAGGATTTTCACTTGATGGAAAAAGTATCAAATTCAAGTTGTGCAAAGTTGCAAAGTGGTTCAACTTTTTCTCTGCAACTCATGTGACCAAGTGAACTGTTCCAATGCATTTGAATAGGTATTTTTACACTATTTATGGTCCTCTTTTGCACCGAAACATGCAGAATCACTCTGAGCTATGTTTCACTGGATTGATCCCTTAAGGGTCCAAAGTGCAAAATGGCTGCAAACTTCAGCATGCTATTACTCGGATACCATGATGCTTAGGAACTTATCATCTAATCTAATAGGATCGCGTTGGGCCCCTCTAAAAAAGCCTCTCTCAATTTTTGCTATAGTGGAGTGGTTTTCCTGTGGCGGCATATTTTCACTTGATGGAAAAAGTGTCAAATTCAAGCTATGCAAAGTTGCAAAGTGGTGCAAATTTCGCTCTACAACTCGTGTGACCAAGAAGATTATTCCAAAACATATGAATAGGTATGTTTACACTAGGCATGGTCCTCTTTCAGATTGAAACACGTGGAATTTCTTTGAGCTACATTCCACCAGATCGATCCTTAAAAGTCCAAAGTGCAAAATGGATGCAAACTTCAACATGCTATTACTCAGATACTGTGATGTTTAGAAACTTCTCGTCTAATCCTACAGGATTGCATTGGGCCCCTCTACAAAAACCTCTCTTAGTTTTGGCTATCTCAGAGTGGTTTTCTCGCGGCGATGTATTTTCACTTATGGAAAAAGTGTCAAATTCAAGCTATGCAAAGTTGCAAAGTGGTGCAACTTTCATTTTGTAATTTGTGTGACCAAACTAACTGCTCCAACGTGTCCCAATAGGTAGTTTTATGCTAGGCATGGTCCTCTTTCACACCCAAACACATGGAATTGATCCGAATTGCATTCAACCGGCTTGATCCCTTATGATGGCATGCAAAACACCGGAAAAGAGAAACATACAAACGATGGTTGAGAAGTCCGATTATTCCACACAAAAAACATATGATCATTGGTGCAGCACCTTGTTCCTCCATTTGATGAAGAAGGTCTAATTCAGTGGTTTTAGTGATTATTTGATGGTGAATAGGTTGGTCAATAGGTTGTTGTGGGTATTTTGAGCATGCTTTGTCTTGAATAAGATCAATTAAGACCATTACATATGTTTTAGGGTGGCTTTTGGGTCTAGTGATAAAAAATGTGAAAATTTCAATCTTGCACTAGAAGTTGTCTTTGTAGCCTTTGAAGGAAAATTTGTGAATTTGTATATGATTGTGAAAGAATGAAGTTTTGTCGATGTAATAAGGCTATTTGTAAGCCATTTGTGTGGGTTTAGAGGTCATTAGATGTACCCATTAGGTTGGAGGAGTCTAAAGTTGTAAATTTGTAAGTTGCTTAAAGAAACAAATTTTAAATGCAATGGTTACTTGTTTTGAAAGGTTGTTTTTAGTTAGTTGAGGGTGTGGATCAGTTAGAGAAGGGTGTAAAACACTATGTAAATCCTTGAGAGGCTCGAATGGAGGTTGTTGAAGAACTTTTGGAGAAGATCTAATAAGAATTATTCACACTGTTCTCTATTTTTTAGATTTTTGATACAAACTTGTTGATCCCGTACTTGGTACAACCTCTGGCTTTCTTGTACGGTCCCAAGGTTGACATGGATTGAAATAGGGCTGAGTTGGCTTTCTTTTGGTGGTGGTTTGGTGCAAAACCATAAAGGAATAGGAGAGTTCTTATCATTGAGTCAAGTGAATGTTGGAGTCTTAGTGGGCATATTTGAGAGAAGTTGTGTCAAATCACAACTTGGTTGAGCCACTATGCATCACCAATGGTGCTTTGCAATTCGAAGAGTGATTGAGAGTGTGTTGCTTTGTTAAATAGACCTATTCAGGGGTCTAGGAAAATGTTGAGTCCATTTATTATATGTATTACAAATTATAACTTTCTTTCTCCCAAGTCCATTCCGTATACAAGAAATAATAATGCAAAAAGTTGACATATAAATCTTTCAATAGTGACGCATCAAGAACATATTGGAATCTTTTTATGAATCATTTCATGGAATGCCAATTGTAAACATGTTTTTTTCTTTTAGATAAAGTTGTTTAGCATCAATCAATTAATATTCAAGACAAATCATGAAGGACAACAATGATCAATGCTAGGGCTAACCAATTAATAATTATACATGTGAATAAGTCAAGCATGTACATGTCAATAAGGGAAGCACAAGTACTCAAAAACACGTAAGCCTCAAAAAGTATACACACGAATACATAGTATACACAAATTAATACAAACTATATGCATGAATACAAGGTATACACATGAAAACACGTAAGCCACAAAGTATACATTCGAACGCACGTAAGTCACAAAGTATACACTTGAATACACCTAACTCATATCTATTGAACCATCAATTTAGAATGCAAATATGGATAGGCATCGATAAAAGATATTTGTATTAACCAAATAGCCATGTAGGCATACATCAATATATGTCAATATAAGTATGAAATATATGTACAAAATAGCCATATAGGCTTACGAGAATCACATATAGGCATACAATGTCAAATATGTCCAATAAAGAATATGTACAAAACTACCATGTAGGCATACAACAAAAGGCTTTGGAATCAAAAGTCATTGCTCTCCATGCCCTGAAAATAAATTCTTTCCCTTTCCTTTTCGATCGGATGGTGATAGGTCTATCACTTGTTTTTGTTGCACTCGAGGAGTGCTCCTTCTGCTCCTCCTAGGGTTTAGTTCATGGTGAAGTTTTAACTATTACAATAAGAAGTAAAGACATGAATATATAGAAATTACATTATAAAAAATGATATGTTTAACAAAATAATCACTTACCACCACCTCATGATCTCTCTCCACAAGGGAAATATTCTCACACCCATGCTCAGGCATGCTCAAGCCCTGTACAAACCATACGAATAGAAATTAAACTACGTGAATCAATAATGGTTTTATTTTTCACTAACTAACATCTATAACAACAAATGTAAATTGAACCTTACTAATTCACCTCATACCTCTTCTGTCAGAGCCATCGAGGATTGTATAAAAAATGACACACCAATCTCCATTTCCCTCATCACATTCATAGGTGTTTCAGTTTGCAACATCTGAAAATAAAACAACAAATTATTCAACGTAATCAACAATGTGCATATAAACTACACAAATCTATTAAATACTTGATTCATTAGTTAAACTCTTTATTTGATTACCTTCGTGTAGGTTTGAGTAAATCCATTGCCACTGGGAAGTGTTCCATCAAAACCTCCAATATTAGTCTGTTCAACATCCAAAATCGCATATTAAATTACCATTCATAAAACAATGCTATTAACATGCAATAAATTTATAATTGTTTACTAGTTACATACCCCAGCGATAGGTGTATTGCAGAAATAAGTTGGTGGGGGGCTGGTGTATCTAGTCTCAACACTATGACCCTGCAATTTTATTAAAATCATAAAACATTTTTAGTTAATCTTTCATTTCAAAATCAAAATTTAATAAATTAAATTCAATGAACATGCACTAAATTTTACCTGAATATCAATGCCATATGCCTCATGCAAAATGTCAGTTGCCCTCTCCATCTCCATAGCTGTAGATGGATCCTACGTACCAGTCTCCTGAGTGTCGGTGAGGTCATATGAACAAGTAGCCCCACAAGATTGACATGCATGTGTTCAAAGGCCACCACTCGAAGACTCCCCTAGATGGCATTGTAGGATAGGGCTAGTATGATGGATGACACTCTGGGTAAAAGTGTTGAATGCCTACAATGTTTGTATGTCAACACTTTCCTTCGCGATGGAAGGCATAACAACATGCTCATGAGGTGGCCTAGCGAGAGCTCATCTACCTTGCCACGTAGGATCCGGCTATGCACCTAGTCTATCCTGAGCTGACCCCCTACCTCTCTCCTGGAAATCCCTCATATCAAAATAATTTGGGATTTTGTTCAATATGAACTCACTGTATAGTTTCCTAAGGAAATATTGCAGGACCTCGCAATTGTTGCACGATGGGTAATCAAAGACCATGTACCACCTATCATAAAATTGGTCCCTAATCTGTTGGTGGTGGCAATGGATAGGAAAGCTCTTCGCATTGAGGGTAATATTTTGATTTGTGTGTGGGTCGATGAATAATGAGCACAAATCACCTTTTGTAATTTTAAAATCCTTTACATCTTTGTATGATAGTTTATTTGCATAATAATCCCTAGCCGCTTGCCTCCTCTCATGCCCTCCAGTTATTTGCTTGCTAATTGAATCTACATTTTTTAACATATCTTTCAATGAATTTGCTAGGGTCATTCTTTCTACGGTTGAACCATTTGGATCACTCAACCTACTGATCAAATCCTCAATTTTCTTTTTGTTGTTCTCAATTTCACTCTTTAAATTTTGTTGAGTGCTAGGAGGGGGTTGATTGATTGGTGGAGGAGGTTGTTTTTGTTGTGGTTGATTTTGATCTTGAGGATTTGGTTGGTCTTCCTATTGACGATCTTGAGGGTTTGCAGGTTGATTTGCATCTCCTAAAAATTCAAACAAATATATATCAAATTCAACCTAAAACTAACTAATTCAAAACAAAAACCACATAATCCTTACCTCTCACACCTCCTCCTCATTGTGGCACCATCGTTGCAAAGAAATAGCAATTGTTGGTGAAGAAATTTGTTGAATTTCTCCTCTTAGAACGAGAGCGTGAAAATATGGGGGTTTTGGCCGCGGCTATAAGAAAAAAATAGTCAAAATAACAATGATAGGTTTTCACTTTTTTTTTTGCTTTTAACAAGCAATAACATGAGCACATTATAATGTGCTCAAGTTATTGATTTGTTGTTTCTGAGCCTCAAGCTCGACACAACAAGCCATAATGCGAGCACATTATGGATTTTCAAAAGTTTTTTTGAAGGGTGTCCACGAAATGGCTACCCATTTCCATGCACCCGCCCATGCCAGAATTTGATAGTTTTCATGGGCCATCAATTATTTTCAAAATTTTCAATCATTTTCAAAAAACAAATTATATCATTTTGAAGAAGACTCTCTCCTCTTGTGCCCCGTATAAGTTTTAAATTTTTTTTTATATGTTTTATTATTTTTTTTAATTTCTAATCAACCTCGTTTTTAATTATAACAACCTACTTGCATTATTTTAAAAATAACATATAATAAAACTAATCAAAATATTAAAAAAATTATATATTTGGATTCACCACTCGGAGCTCTACAAAAGGGTATTTTTGTTTTTTTGCAGAAAAACCATTCTGACTAGAGAAATACTTTGCCAAAGTTTAATGTTTCAGAAAATTTTTAAAAAAGGTGAGTTGGCTGCCATGTAGGATGCCAACTAGACATGTTCGACCGAGCATTTTTGGGCCGAGTATGTTTCAGCTGAAACCTACTCATTCAAGACTAGCTCGGCTGAAAGCCTCTCTATCTAGGCATAACTGAGCGACAGGTACTCGGCCAAAAATGATTGATATAAAAAAAATTATTATTATTTTTAATTTTTCAACTCGAGTAAATTCGGTAAAATACATATTTCAAACAAGGAAGGCTTATTTCGACTAAGGAAGGCTTATTTTGACAAAATAAGGTTTATTTTGACAATTAAGAAGACTTATTTCAA
Organism: Sequoiadendron giganteum; assembly: GCA_007115665.2. NCBI lineage: Eukaryota > Viridiplantae > Streptophyta > Pinopsida > Cupressales > Cupressaceae > Sequoiadendron > Sequoiadendron giganteum. Next base: position 606,707,516 of record CM021100.1, on the reverse strand, counting down.
CAAAAGAAAACGTATTTAGACAATAGGAGAGCTATATTTGAAGGTACATTAATCTTGAACTTATTTAATTGATTATGTCTTTATTTTCATGAATGCATTTGAAGTTTGTTTTCACTATTTAAATTCTTAGATTTCATTATTATTGATCACCAATTCTATGTTCTTCCATTCTTGTTCTTGCATCCTCCTTATACCTATGTTTTATTAAATTTACCTTTTCCTTTACTTTTATTTCCAACTTGGACTTATCTTTTATATGTATATATTATTTTTCTATTTTATGTTTTGCATGCTTATGTTTATTAGACTTTTGTTTAAAGTACACATAATTTTATGATCTTTTCCTTAAAATTTTGGTTTCTCATGTTGCCTCATTAATTCTTAAATTTTCATGCATGTATTGTGACACTTTTTGAGCATATATAACTTTTCCACAAATTATTCTTTGACTATTGATTATTTTCTTTGATGCTATGTATATGTTCATGGACCACACTTTTAGATCTAGTTACCACATAGACTAGAGGGCATCATGTGCATTCCATTACATCTTAAACCTTGAGTCATCATGTTGCATCTTCGTATTATAGGAATCACATGTCTCTATCCATTTACATCTTATGCTTAAATGGTTATATCCTTACATTTTAAGTCATTAATCCTTCCTCCTTTTAACATAGTGTGATTTTATTTGTGACATCCTTGAATTTAAGGAATCATTCCTTGAACCCCTTTGCAATCTTATCCTTTCATTGCTAAATACCTTTTCATAGGAGATATATATATCATGTTTTCTCTCTTTCACATCAAATATAAGTGGTGATCTACACATTTAGGTAGATATTGAGCTCATGATATGTTTCTCTTTCTATGTTTTATAACTTACTCATTTTATTAAAAGATCTACATATATTTCAATGCACATTTAGTGGTGATCTAGTAAGTGATGTCATGATCTAGCACATGCATCTAGTTACATGTTTTAAATATTTTCAAGTGATATATATTCCAAATATGCTCATGATATGTTTGTAATTTATGTATTTTAAAAAGAAATTTTAATTGATGAACCTTTTTTCAAGTGATATATATATATACCAAATATGAGCTCATGATATACCAAATTTGTTCATGTGATATGTTTGTAATTTATTTGAATGTTTGTTTTACTTTGGCTTTAAAACAAATGAACAATTTAAAATTTAGTGTTAGATATTTATGCAATATTAACTATACATGTTTCATTGAAAGCTCATGTGTGTACAAATTTGTATGCAGGTGAATTCAAATTTAAGTGCAATTTGTGATGGTGAATAAAATGACTAGATTAAGGAAGTATGATCGAACACGAATAAGACAGAGGAAGAGAAGAGCGGGTGAAGGGACATCTACTGAAGAACAACCCATGGAAAATATTGATGACCAAGGTGACGTACAGGTACAAGAACAAACTGAACCTAATAATATAAATTTTTTAGACTATGGTATGGAAAATCTGATGGAGATGGATGAGGATTCTCTTTTCAATAATATTTCATCTAAAGATATGTTATCTGAAATCACATTAAAATTACACTCAAAAAGAATATAGGATGATTTTTTTGAAGAAAAATCTCTAATTAGAAGAGCGCAATTAGTTGCAAAGTTATTTAGATGAAAATAAATGACCCCTATGTTGGAGTTTTTAGGAGTTGATAATAGGAAAAGGTCATCAGATTTTAAAAAAAAAATTGTTGAAAACTTGGAAGAAGCATTATAATGTATTGAAAAGAAGAGTTGATCTAGTGATCTAAGTGTTGCACATAGAGCATTGATGACTATAATTTCTAGTAAGAAATTATTACATAGAAGAAAAGTTCAAGCAATTTCTGAATTACTAAATGTTTCTAGGAGAACTATTCAAAGGTATATTGAAAAGAGAAATGAAATAGATGGAAAATTTGAGAAAAATTGGTAAATATTTGTAGGGTTCCCTAAAAAGATAGAATTTCATAAGATGTAAAGAAATTGGTGGTTAAATATTGGACCACCCACTCTTGTGTTTCTTCCAATGGAAGGGATACTATACAAATAATAGGTGAAGATGGTATAAAAAATCATCATCCAAAACATTTTATAGATACAACACAAAGTGAACTTTTTGAAGAATTCAAGCAAGATTTTTTAAATGTGAAGATTTTTCAAAGGATGTTTGAGACACTACGACCATCATTTGTACATATAAATAAAGTACATGAAACTTTTTGTTGTCAAAATAATGTTGAATTTGATCTACACCTACAACCATATAGAAAATCTACAGCAGAAATTGATTGAAATTTAGCCATCCTTGGAAGTACAACACAATTTGTGAAGTCTCTTGTAAGCAAAAAATTAGAAGATCCGAATGAATTCAATGTTCAGTGTATAAAACATGTATGTAATGATTGTGGAGATTTGAATAATATTTTACATGTTGAAAATAATGAAATGCAAGTTGTTTGGAAGAGATTTGAATATGAGACATCCTTAACGAAGTCAAGACTAGTTGAGGCAAAAAAAATTATTCTCAAAGAGAGTGGATTTCCTTACAATTAATTCATGAGTAAATTTCGTTATATCATATATCCACATATCCAAGATTGTCATGGTGCAAGATGGAAAGCTAAGCAATTTAGTGATTCAAAGAATTGCTTTCACCCAAGTTGTATTCTCTCTATTGTAGATTTCTCTATGAAATATACATTTAGTCCTCAAATTGAGATTCAAAGTCAATATTATAATTTAGAGCAAGTTGCAATCTTTTTGCAAGTTTGCTATAGGCATGTCAAGCTAGAGGTCGATGGAATACAAAGTAGAAAAGATGATCAAATTATCATCAGAGAGGTTCACTTTTATATTAGTGATGATACAAATCATGATAGAAGCTATGTAGCTCATTGTTTCAAAATGGTTTTTGAAGACCTAAGACGACTTGGCATAAATCAATAACAACACTTGATATGGTCTGATGGATGTGCTAGTAAGTACATTGTTTTTTAAATTTTATTTATTTATATTTACTTTTAACTTTGAGAATTAAATTGTTTAATTGCTTATATATAATTACTTTTTTGAAGCTAATTTGGTTTTAGTGTAATTATTTGTAACTTCACAAGATAATTTAAGTCTGCAAAAGTTTTTGTTTGGTTAAACCATCAACGTGCTAGACGCAAAACCAAATTTTTGTGGAATTTTTATGAGAGTGGACATAGAAAAGGAGAGCATGATCGATTAGAAGCATGTGTGAAGCACACACTTCGTCAACATGAACTTCTTGGTAACTTTCACCACATATATATGGAATCTAGAGATATTTTTAAAAGATTAGATATATATTTAAACTAAATTAAATTCTTTTAAGTTCCTTGAAAGTAATAGGTGACCAATTGTGCCAACATGTGTACTTGTAGGTAATTCCATACGAAATGCAAATGAAATTGTTGAATGGTAAAAAAGTCATTTTTCCACTCGCAACTCAACATACAACACATGATATTTTGGGGAAGTTACAAGTACATCTAGTCAAAATTTGTTAAAAAATTGAATTTCAAAGTTCAAGTGTACATGATTTTTTATTGAATTTTTAAATTTGAATTTACTGATATTGATCAATCAAATCCTTATAATTGTCAAGCAACTCATGGTATTAGAAGTCTACATCAAATCATGAAAATAGGAAGTAGTAGGCCTTATGCAATTAATGTGAGAGAAAAATCATGTTTTTATGTTGATTGCATTGAGGACAATGCAAATATTGTTCGGTGTGAGAATATTAGAGATGGGTATGCTTCACGATGGGAAATGAAACAAATGATATCAATGCATCCTGTTGTTGAAGATGAAAATGTCGATGTCTACAATCCTCTATATTCAGCTGATTACGAATGTGTACATGATTTAGTTGTTATAGGTATGGAAATTTATTAACTTAGTTAAAATTTATTTAAATATATTCTATGTTTAAGTAAGTTTCAAGAATGTTTATATATTAAAAATATATTTACAACTTTTGTATTTTCTTTACATGTGGTGTGTGTAAAGGGGATATTTTCACTGTTGTTGTAAATCCTAACAATGCAGAAGGTGTATATTGTTATCTACTAAGATGTATGCAACCAAAAATAAAATTGGTGGAATCGATGACAGATGGTGATGGACAAGAGTATCCCATTGGATCAGTCGTTATTGAAGGCACATATTATCAACAAATAAAGATAGATAAAAATGGTATTATATTTGTTGATTATATGCTAGGACAAAAGGTTCTACATTATAGTCACTTAGTTATAGCAACAAAAATAAATTTAGAAACTTTACCTAAAAGAGGACGTGCCAAACAAAAGTAGAGGTTTCCTATTGAAGATCATGGAAATAGTTTAGAGATAATTAAAGATAGAGGATCTAGATTTTATGTACCAAGAGCTTTAAGTTGTTTTTTAGATATATGTACATGTATGACATATAATATATATATGTACTCAAACAATATATAGATCTAGATCTATATATTTATATTGATTGGACATGTGGCATGATTTAGAATGGGTTTTTTTCAAAGGCTTGGTCATTTATTTTTGGAATTGTATAAATAAATTTGTTCCATGTGAAATTCTTAATTTAGTTTAAGAATATTTGATTTCATAATTTACAATTGAAACTCCACTTAAATATGTATGTTAGATCATATATGCTTGATACAAAACCTAGTGACTTTAAAAACGTTTTCAAGCATTTTTCTTAAATTCCTTTAAATCATCTATTTCCAATTGCATTTTTTATGTTGGACATGGAATTATTTTAAGTTCACTTGAATCTTTGATTTCATTTGTTGAATCTTAAATCATGTATATATGTATGTGTGTGAGGGGGAGAAATTAGACCATAAGACAGATCAAAACATCCTAATCTAAGAATCTAAACTAATATTACACATATTAATCTAAGATCTAAACCTACACATACAAAATGAAACTAAGCTATCCTAACATGCATAAACAAATCTATGATTACAGTATTGAATTTAGATGAATAACACAGTCTTACCATCCCATAGTGGAGTGTATTCACCTGATGTTGGGTTGTTTTTATCACTGTGAAGCCTCCAAAGTTTGTGTGCAAAAGCTTGATGAGTGAATTTTTTGGTTGGTTGATTGAAGAAATGGTGGAGCTCTATCAATGGTGTTCTTGACAACACTTCGTTGCTCAATGTATGTTGATTCTCCGATCCTTATTTGTGAGGAAAGGGGTTTTTTATATAGAAAATGAGATTTGAAATGGATGACCAAGATCGTTTTGAAGAATATCAAGATCAACGATCAGAGTGTGTTGAGAGGATTTAGACATGAGAAGATTGTGCAAAGTTGATTGCACAACTTGGGTGATTGAGAAATATATTGGCTTGTCAGGGATGTGATTGATTAGTTAACATATTTAGATTGATCAATTAGGATTTTGATGGCTTAGTTAGGAATTTGATGGCTTAGTTAGGAATTTGATGGATTAGTTAGGAATGTGATTGATCAGTTAATAGATTAGACTGTTCAGTTAACAATTTGGACTGATCAATTAACACATTAGATTGCTCAGTCAACAATTATAACTTTCTTAATCAGAAAGTGGGTGAGGAATATGAATTAATTGATTTAATTAATTAATTCCTTTTTGGAGTTAAACGTGCAAATCAAGTTTGACTTTCGCAAACAAAGTTGCATTAGTTTGATTTGATTTTTGATAATTGATTTGAGTAGTTTGATTTAATTATTCAATTATTGGAGGGAAAGTATCATAATTAAATTATTATTTAATAATTTAATCAACTTAGGGGAATAAGGTGATGCAGTGACGTAATTAAATAATTTGGCATTATTTAATTAATAGAACGAAATAAATTGAGATTAGGATTTTATTAAATAAATGTGATTTATTTAATTGGTCAAAATGATGAAACGTGAATTAATCAAATAATTTTGTTTTATTTAATCAATAGAGGAATTTAGGGTTTTTAGGACTTTATTAAATAAATGAAATTTATTTAATTTGTTCGAAATGATGAAAAAGTGAATTAATTAAATAATCTTGTATTATTCAATTAATAGAGGAATTAGGGTTTTTGATGTTGTTTTGATGTGGTACGATGTGGGAACATTGTGATATGATTCCAAGATATTATGAGATGTTCTAAGATATTACAAGATGATTCTAAGATGTTCTAGGGTGATTTCAAGATGATTTGAGATGATCTAAGATGTTATAGGATGATTCTGAGCTGTTTGAGGATGGTTATGAGATGTTATGAGATGATTTCAAGATATTATGAGATATTTTAAGACAAATATGAGTCATTCCAAGATGTTACAAGATGATTCTGAGTTATTTCGAGATGTTACGGGATGATTTTGAGTCATTTTGAGATGTTACAGGATGATTCTAAGTCATTCCAAGATGTTACACGACAATTCTAAGTCATTTCGAGATGTTATAAGACAATTCCGAGTCATTCCAAGTTGTTGTAGGATGATTTTGAGTCATTCTGAGATGTTACAGGATGATTATGAGTCATTCTAAGATGTTACGAGACAATTCTGACTCATTCTGAGATGTTACAGGATGATGTTCAATATTGTTTGATGTTGTTACAGGTTGTTTGATGTTGTTCGATGTTGTTCGATGTTGTTCAATATTGTTCGGGGTGTGTGATAGGCATCAAGTCAATTTTATATGTCTACATTTTTCCCCTCTTTGATACAAAGTACTTGTTGCTTTGTTTCAAAGATTCTATTTTTTAAGATCAAGTTTTTTGAAAAAACTTTATGCTCCACTATGCCCAGCATTTAGTGGAATGATAGTAGGACTCTATGCTACCCTCTCAAGAGGTTGACCAAAAATTTCAAGCTTTGAGGTCAGGCTCTTGACTCTATTGTACTATTGTTTCAATGTTTTCAAATGAATTGTTATATCAATATGTGCATCGTTTCTCATTTTGATGTTTTCCAGAGCTTCTAATTTGAAAGTAGGAAGATTCCCTAACTGTAATTAGGGTTTCCTAGATGAAATTAGGGTTTTCTTAAGGTGTTATAAAGTAAAATTGTCTTCAAATTGGCTCATTTGTGCTTTGATACTCTTACTAATTCTTGTCTTTGGATTTCACATTCTATCAATTTTTGAGGAAGAATGTCAAGATTCAAGGTTACCCCACATCATTCTGAGCTTGTTCAAGAGATTGGATGGCCTGATATGTACCTTCTCATGTTTTGCTTTCGTCATATTTTTTTTCTCATTATGCATGTGTCAAGTTTTGTCAGTCAATATCATGCTATTGACCTAAAGTTGCGCTATTGACATGAACTTGCGCCCTTGTTTCTATGCTTTTGACCTAAAAATGTGCTATTGTATGAAAATAGTGCCCCTATTTCATGCTTTTGACCTAGAACTATGCTATTGTCTAAAAATAGCACTCTTATCTGGTTTTTGTTGAGCATTTTCCCTAGAACCTAGAAATTAACTTTTTCATTTGTCATTTTCTTTTAGCATTTGTTCTCAACCCTAACATATGTTTGTTTGTCATCCTAAATGTCGTTTCTCATCATGCTCATGTCATTTTGTGTTGCTTTGCATTTTTAGAGTGAAACCCTAACATATTGGTTTATAACGATTTGCAGGCGAGTCTCCGACCACTTATAATGAGAGAGAGAGAGATGTCCCCATCACTTGTTCAATCCAATTTCCTATTTCGGTGCATTGGAGTGGGAATTCCTTGACATTGTGGATTACATTATATTTGTTACATGCCTCTAATTAGGAATCGCATGACGATGATGAATGCCCTTGTGGAGAGGTCGCACTCTGAGATGTCCTCCTTTCATTTTCCTACATGGGATGCTACTATTACTCTCAAGGATATGTGGAGGATACTTCGTCTTCCTATTTATAGTGAGCTCATTATGTACTAGGTTCGATGAGGTGCCCACACTATGCAATGTTTGTTAGGTACAACACACTTGGATGTTCGCAATTCTGAGTTTGATTTATCTAAGTTTTCTGAAAACGCAGATCCTATCGTTCTTGTCCTTTGTGTCCTAGTATCAGGATTGGTTGTTCCTGATAGATGAGGTCGACAATTTGCTTTGGGCTAGGGTACACGTATTGAGAGTATACTAGAGCATGATATGAGATACACCTGGGGTGTTTTTTTGCTTGCTCATCTTTACTAAGATATGCATGAGGTGATTTATCGAGGTGGGAAGTCTATGTCTATAGGTGTGTCAATTTTGCATGTTTGGGGTTGGGAGAATATTACAGTGACTCGTCTAGATGGGATTCAAGATCGTTCTCTGAATGATCCATACTGTTATCGTTATGGGGACTTTATGCATTACACCTTGCCTAGGGACTTTCATTATTGGCATCGTGTGTTTGATGAGATGCCTGGTTTTGTGTAGAGACCTTATATGAGCTGTGAGGTTTAGCCAGAGGATGTTGATCAACTTGTGTACTATTGATAGACCCATTGGTTGATTGGTTTTTCATCATCTATAATAGAGTGTTTTCTACCAGACTGAGTCTATTACCATTTTGGAGAGAGACAGGGGGAGGTTCCTGATGCATATGAGGCTTGGTTTGGTTGAACTTGTTTGGAGGTCTATGTATGGGGTCTCCAAGTTGATGCAGATACTATGATTGTCGATTTTGGAGCACTTTCTCTAACTGGTTGGGGTTGGCCAGTTGGTGTGGTAGATCTAGGTACTACTCATGATTATGAGGAGTGGTGGGCATGATGTAGGCCTTTGAGGCTTACTAACCTTGGAGGTGATCCCATTGTGGGTAGAGTAGGTATTACAGGTCGTCACGGGGAGTGACAACACATTGAGGTTCTCACAGAGCAGTTGGATTGAGCTCGACATGATGAGGTATAGGATGAGTGGGTGCCTCCTACATAGAGTCAGAGACAAGTTCTAGGTCCTCCACCAACCAAGGATGTTGATGTATCATTAGCTTAGATGACTTTGGACAGGGATGTAGAGATTGTGTGGCGACAAGCTGCAGAGGCTTTGGTAGACACTCTAAGGGCTAAGCGAGAGAGTGTGATTGGTAGATGACATGCTACATAGGCTCAAGTACTATTACTGACAATAGAGAGAGTGAGATTGGTAGATGACATGTTACAAAGGCTCAAGTACTGTTACTGACAATAGAGAGAGATACTCTCCAGGAAGAGCGTGATAGTATGTGAGCTGAGCGAGATTAGTATCAACAAACATCCACCTATTATCAGATCTAATATGTTGCTACTATTCCTAGGGCCTCTCAACATCCACAATTTGGGGACCCGAGTGTTGTGAGTGATGACAATGGTGGTATAGGTGTGGGTGTAGGTGATTAGTCTATGAGACAACTAGATCATTTTGGTGGTCAGTAGTGTTTCGTCCCTTCTATTAGGGTCTTACTTTTTTGGTATTTGATCTTCATGTTGTTTCATGGCATAGAGGCATTTTGTAGATATGTGTTATATATATATATATATATATATATATATATTCATTGGTCTAGTCGAGACCTTGTATATATGTTGTGATTTTGTATTATCCTATCACACTTGTGTCACTTTGGATGATGTATTTATGACATATTCCCTTTTTGACGATGATATATATGATATATACCTTCTTCGATTCAGCCTCATTTTAGGTTTATGTGATGGTGATATATGATGATGTACGTTTATATGTGTTTTTCTTCTTTTTTGATGTGGATGAATGAATCATACATTGTCTCATTTCATGATGTGATGTATGTTGATAAATGAATGACCTTTACATGATACATGATGTTTTTAATTGGTTTATTATCATCATGATATGTATTGGTAACATTTGTGGATGTAGTATGGATATGGTACCGATGATTTTTTATGTAGGATGAATGTTAATTAGAAGAAATATTGATGATAGATAGAGATATGATGTTAATTATAAGAAACATGATGATTGATAGAATTGTGATGTTAATTAGAATAAATATGATAATGGATATATGTTCATTAGAAGAAATATGATAATGGATAGAAATTTGATGTTAATTAGAATAAATATGATGATGTATAGAATTGTGATGTTCATTAGAAGAAATGTGATAATGGATAGTGATTGATGAGTTGTTTTTTCTTTTCTTTTGAGACTTCATGGTTTGAAAAACCTTGTTTGATGTAGCAAATAGATACGATGCACCGGAGTATGAATTGCCAAGGTGACTTGTATCTGTTGTGTGTAATTTGACTCTACAAACAAAGAGTATCTTTGTCCATACCATACATACAAAAAACTTTGTTTAAAGTATAGGGGGTTGCGTGAAAAATATTTTGGACCAGACACACAAAGAGGTATAGAACACCTAATATGTAACTGCTTCACGAACTATTTTAATACAACTTCCATACCCAATAAAGCAAGTAATTTCCATGGTAATATTACAAAAATATCTTACAAACAACAAATTGAAATGATGCTCAATTTCCCCCATTCCTTCTTCTCTAAACCCTTATGGACATCCTTGAGAGATCCTAGAAATGAGTCAATAAAGTAAATCACTAAAAGCAGGACCACAAAAAGATAAAAGCAAAGTTGTAGTATCACTTGCCATATCTGTTTAGGGTGGGGCTATTATCCGTTGTTGATCTTGAAAATCATAGGAATAGATTCGTTAAGGCATATCTCAAGATTTTGTTGGGACTTGTTAGAAAGATAGGTAGTTGATACTTTGGCATTGTTTTCGTTTGTTTATAGTAAACTCTTATGCAATTTTTTTGCTTGAAAGTTCTAGCTTTTGATGTTTGTTTGTTTGTTTTGTCAAAGGATGATTCTGACGATTCATTTATTATGTGTGAAATGTTTATCGTGGATTTTGATGACGAGATGGGTCTTTTTGATTTTCTAAGTTTTATGATGCTATTTTTGTTGTTTTCATGGGACTAACCTAGGGCCTCGAGGGCTCATCAAAGATAAGCCTTGCCTATGTTGTACACGAAGAGGCTCGTAGTTCGCTTTGTTTGACCTTTTCTATTTTGTGAATGTTTTTTGTATATTGTATGTGTTTTTTGGGTTTTTGTATTTTTTGACTAAGTGAAATAAAGCATGTTGGAAACCTAAGGCGACTAACCTAGGGTATCGGGGGCTAAAAATCCTTGCCTACATTGTACACATAGAGACCACATAGTTCGACTGCTTGACTCAAAACATGATTTTTTTTTGGATAAACAACATCAATAGCTTGGATTGATATCCCATTTCTATGTCTAGAGGATATGTTGAGGGAAATTCACTTGAACTAGCCATGAGGTTCAAGAAAATTTTGATATCTTAGACTATTTGAGTGAAGGAATAACACAACGATGTTGTTTTGTTTTTAATGTTTTTCGCATGTTTTTTATTTTTGTTGTTTTCTAGTGTTTTTGACTTTTTTTTTGTTTTATGACCATGATCAGATGCTACAAGGTCTAATTCATGACCAAATTTTGGAAGTTTCCCCCAATAGAACAAATTAGGTACCTTTTTTAGTGACAAGCCATTGTTGGATACATGATTTATGAAATGGATAGGTGGATGCTATGAAAAAGTGTTGATAGATAATAATGCATGTTTTATTCATACATAGCACCCGTTTGCCAGGCTTTCACTATGGTACCTATTCTAGGAGAACCACAAAGTGGTTTTCACTCAAAGAACATTTTATTTGTCTTTACTATTTGTCTTTCTTTTTTTTAGTTTTTTGTATTTTTATCTCTTATTTCCGTTTTTTTAGATTTTTACCCTTTTGCCTTGGGTATTTTGATACATTTCATGTATAGAAATTTTTGAGGTGGTTGTTGTTCAGTGGTTCAACTAGAGGTTCTCCTTTAGAAGTAGCCAATTGATATGCCCTAGAGCCATAACTTGTTTTTATGATGAATGGGCCTAACCAGTTAGGTCCAAATTTTCCAATGCCATCTTGATTCAATTGTATCTTCTGATTCTCCTTGAGTACTAAGTCACCAAATTGAAAGTTTCTATCTTTGATTCTCTTGTCATAGCTTCACTTGAGCTGATTCTAATAAACCTACAGATGGTTTAATTCACTTAGAAACCTTTCATCTAGGAGCTCTAATTTATTCAATCTAGATACCCTAAATTCTTCGTTGCTTACCATGCCTTTTAATGAGACTCGTAGTGAGGGGATTTCGACCTTGATAGGTAGTACAACTTCGGATCTATAGGCCAAGGAAAAATGTGTGATGCTAGAAGGTGTGTGAATGCTGGTTCGATAAGCCCATAAGGTTGGGTTTAGCTGCAAATGCCAATCACAACCGGCATCATTGACAATCTTTTTCAATATTTTCAGGATTGTTTTATTGGATGCCTCTACCTAAATGTTTCCTTGAGGATAGTAGGGTGTAGAAAATCTATGTTGGATAGAGAACTTGGAACAAAGTTCCTAGACATCCCGATTCTTGAATAGGGTGTCATTGTCTGTTACAATTGTCTATGGGATTCCATACCTAGAAATGAGATAATTCAAAATTAATTTTGATATTTGTTTTTCAGTGATATAGGTCAATCGAATTTCCTCTATCCATTAAGTGAAGTATTATGTTGCGGTGGTAATGAATTTACACATGTTGGATGAAGTGGATGATATATTACCTACCAAGTCTAATCCCCATTGTGAAAAAGGCCATGGTGTTGTGATGGGTCTCAACTATTGTGTTGGTGCATGAACTAGATCACTGTGTTGTTGACATTGTTGACACCTTCTAGAATGTTTAATTTAGTCTTGCTCCATGGAAGGCCAATAGTATCCTGCTCTGAGTAGCTTTTGGAATAAGTTAGGTCTGCTAGAGTGGGATCTACAAATACCTTCGTTGACCTCTTGAAAGGTCATTTGTACTTCTTATACATTAAGGAACCAGAGTAAAATACCATCTAGGCTACGATAGTATAGGGTATCTCCTAGGATCATAAAATGGGAGGTTCTATGGGTGAAGGTTTTCTTCTAAGTAGTCATTAATTCAAGTGGTATGATATCATTTTGGATATAGTCAAAATTATCTTGGTACCATGGGGAGTTAGGACAAACAACAACATATACCATTTCTGATTTTGGGATGTCAAATGTATGCACCAGTAGTTGTTCCATGAGGAATTCATATTTAGGAAAATTCTGAGGAATATCAAGTAGTGAGCCTATCATTGCCATTGCATCAAAAACTCTATTATTTATCTGAGGAACCTATTCAAATTTTATTTTGATGAAGTACTTTTGAAGCTGTCCACCATTCTTTTGTATGGTAGAAATTTGTCATCTTTTGTTTGGTATTCATCGTTCACCTGTTTGATTACTAGCTGAGAGTCTCCAAAGACATGTAGCTCCTTTATTCTCCATTCGATCACCATTTTGAGCCCCATAATAAGAGCTTCATATTCTGAGATGTTGTTTGTGTAGGGGAATGCAATCCTATAGCCCTTGGGTATACTATCCCCCTGTGGTGTAAGAAATAAAACACTTGCTCCAGAACCATGTTGAGTATGGAACCCATCAAAGTATAGAGTCCAATGGCTTGTCTGTTCAGGTTTATGATCATCAATGGGTGCTTCAACCTGTTGGTCTACTATTACTTGTCCCTTTATAGCTCTCCTGTCCATATACTCTATATCAAATTCACTCAGGATCATCACCCATTTGGCTATTTGACCTGTTAAGGCTACTTTTTCTAGTAGATATTTGAGTGGGTCTACCTTTGAAATTAGTTTCACCTTTCTATTTAAAATGTAATATCTCAGTGTTTGTGTCAAAAAAATGACTGAGAGACATGCTCTTTCAATGGGTGAATAGTTCAGTTCATAGCCCACTAGTGTTCTATTGATATAGTAGACTTCCCTTTCTTTATTGTTATCATCTAGTTGTGCCAAGAGAGCTTCCAATGTTGCTTGTGTGGTAGACACATAAAGTATCATCTCCTTCTCTGAAATAGGTGGCATGAGTACAAGAGGAGTAAGTATATACTCCTTGACTTGATTGAATTCTTGGTCTCATCTCCCATCCCATTTGAAGGTGATGTATTTGTGTAGGAGATGAGTGAAAGGGTGGTACTTATTTGCCAGTTGTGCGATAAATCGCTAGAGGGATTGTAGCTTCCCGTGTAGGCTCCTCAACTATTTGAGTGTCTTTGGAGGAGGTATCTCTATTATAGCTTTTACCTTGGTAGGATCCACTTCTATCCCTCTTCATGACACTATGTACCCTAATATCTTTCCTAATGTTACTCCAAACACACATTTCTTAGGGTTGAGTCTCAGATTGTACTGTTCCAATCGATCAAATACCCTTGCTAGGTTTGTCAAGTGATCTTCCCTTTTGATTGACTTTGCTAGGATGTCATCCAAATACTCCTCCATGAATGTGTGTAGCATGTCATGGAATATGGTCATCACTCTTTGGTAGGTTTCTCCTACATTCTTTAGACCAAAAGGCATTACATTCCAATAGAAAGTCCCCCAAGCACAAGTGAATGTTGATTTGTGTTGGTCATCTGGAGAGATCTTTAGTTGGTTGTCTCTATAGAAACCATCCATTAAGGACATCTCATGCCCTGCTATTATATCTACAATCATGTCAATGCTTGGCAATAGAAAGTCATCTTTTGGACAAGCCTTGTTCAAGTCTCTAAAGTCTGTACATATCCTTATGCCCCTAGTAGGTTTGGAAACTAGTACTAGATTTGATATCCATTGTGGATAGTTGATGGGACTGATGAAACCCACATCTAGTAGCTTCTTTAGTTCTACCTTTACCAATAGTGCTATTTGGAGATGTATTTTTTTGAGTTTTTGCTTGATAGGCTTTGCTCCAAAGATGACAACTAGATGATGGACCACTAATGTTGGATCTAGTCCAGGAAGGTTAGCATAGGTCCAAGCAAAGTTTACCTTTCTCTCATTGATGAATGCTATGAAATTTTCTTTCTCCTCAAGATCAAGTGATGCTACATGGTATGTTATCTTTGGGTCCTCTTCTATACCGACATTTATGGATTATGTTTCTTCTACAAGGAGTATTGATCTTTCTTGATATTTTGATATGGGGAGATTGAATCCCCATCCTCAGGTGCCTTTGGGAGGTTTTTTCCTTTGAATGCATCCTTTATTTTTCTCTTTTCTGGATCCAATAGAACCACAATGTGGTTTTCCCTAGGGGATCATATTTTTATGTTTTTTCTTTCATTTTTGCGATTGGAAGATTCAATCTCTCCACTGAAGTATGCCTCTAGTTCTAGTTCCATGATGAAACCTACCTTGTGATCTCCTACTGGTATGTCTATTCCAAGTCCCATGAACTATGTGATTGCCTCGTCAATCTGGAATTGATCCATAATAGGTGTATGTTGTTGTTGATCCCAATCTATGAGTTGTGGGTAATAGAGTGGGTGACTATCATCTTGATCTGCAATGCTTACAAAAGTAGGTGAAAGGGTCAATATGGCCCTGGTGTCTTTTTCCCACTAGGTATCTAAGTCATCATTACTAGAAGAAGGGGAATCATATCCGGCGGCGAAGGATGGAGAATCCCATTCATATTCATTAGAGTCCATTTCAAAATGGTAATAGATGTTGGGAATGGTTTCCTTGTAGTGGAGGGGGAACCTATCAATTATAAAGTTGTCGAATAAGTCTTCTATGGGTAATTCATTGTCCATGAGATGGTAGATATCCGGTGCCTTAAAACTAGCAAAAGTTTCTCATTTCTTCCAAGAGGTTAATTCGGTTTTTGGAATGACCACGTCTTTTGGTTTATAAGCTAGCCCCATATTCTTCTATATCTATTCCACTATGATAGGCTTTGGTTGACCTTTTTTGTGTAGCCCAAGGCCACCTGTTCCATTGTATCCCATTTTTTTAACTAATTGATAACCTCTAGTGTTAGGATAAATTAAAATGGGTTGTAGATTTTGTGTTTCTTGTTGGTCCTCCTTGTAGATCATAGATGAAAGGTCCTCCTCAAATATTTCTTCATATTTCATGTCTCCCCATCTAGTAAAGACAGTGGGTTTGGCTATCATTTGTACTGCCTTCATCTCTTTGGGACCTCCATATACTTTGGGTGTTGGTGGAAGCATGCCGAAGCAAAATGCTTGGTTAAAATGGTAGTTCCCATTACCCTTGTCAAGTACTTGAAACTTGGTTTCCACTTTCGGTTGCTTACTTGATGTGTTCTTGGTGGAGGTTGATGGAAGCATGGAAGGGTCAACATAAGAGAATGAATGGAAGGCTATATAATTGCTAGGCACATGTTGGATTTTATTGTATTTCTCCTCCAACTTTGCATAAGAAAGGTTAAGGATCGACATATAGTGTTACTTCCTTTCCTTCATGGGGAAACTTTAGGAATTGATGGAAAGTGGAAGGGACTACTTGTAATTTGTGGATCCAAGGGCATCCTAGGAGTAGGTTGCATGACAATTCAAGATCCAGTACTTGACAAGTAGTTTTTATTAAAGTCGGTCTTATCTGTACTGGTAACCTGACTGTTCCTTCTAAATTTCTTTCCAAGTCAACATAGGCCCTTATGGTAATACTCTCTCCTTTGTCAATCACATCATCAGAATACTCCAGCTTTTTATGAATTTTAAGGTACAGATGTTTAAACTTGCACAATTATCTATCAAAACTCTTTTGACCATGGTCTTGTGAACACCAACCTCTATGTATAGAGCTTGATTGTGGAATGCTCTTTGTGGTAAATATTTCTTTGAAAATACTAAGTGTTTACTCACAATGATTTTTCCAACCATGGCCTAGAACTGACTGGGATCGAGGTCATTAGGGACTGACATTTCCAAAGCTTTTTCCAATATCTCCCTATGTGCAGGTGACAGTTTTAACAATTCTAAGATTGAAATGAGGGAATGTGTCTTCTTTAACTATTCCACAATTCTATAGTCACTTGGTGAGTTGATTGTGGGTTTTGGAGGTGCTCCTTGTATTGTAACTCTTCTATGATGGGTAGTTACGTTGCAGTTGTTGTCTCCTCCTTGTATCGTTACTACATTTTCCCTATTGTCATCAACTTGTGAGAGGGTCCCTAAAACTATGTCACCGTATGTGTAATTAGCATTATGGTACTCTTGTCCCTTTCCTTTACCATTCCTCTTAGTGTGGTTTGGGATCGGGTTTGAGTATATTTGCAGGTCCTTGTTTCTAGGCCGATGATCAACGTCTACTTCCCCTTTGTCTATTAAGTCCTGAATAATATTTTTGAGGCACATGCAATTGTTAGTCCTATATCCTTTGATCATATGGAAATCACACGTCCTTCTCATTGTACCATGCTTCTCATTGTACCATGGTGTCTTAAAGCTAGGTTCCTCATAATTTTGGTGGTCATTTTTTTTGATAAGGTTCTATTGTACTAGTTTGTACATAACTATTTCAAGTGACTCACCTAATACAGTAAATTTCCTCCTATGTTGATCATATTGCCTCTATTGTCCTCCCTGATTTTCTTGTTGATTTACAATTTGATGTTCTTGGGATAGGTTATTTGGTTGCTTTGTGTGTTTTTGGGATCATAGCTTGTTTGTGCCACCTTTGGTTTGTTTTTATTTGTGTTATGTGGATTCCATATTGCTCTAGCATCTACCACTCCATCGTTTCTAACGTTCTTTTTATTAGCCTAGACTTTAGGTTTCTCATTTGAGCTAGAGGGACTATCTTTTGAGATGTTTGTTCTTAAGGTTACTCTTTCTATGGGGGATCTATCAATAGGTAGCCCCTTTTTTATTATTTCTTCAAAGTCTATAGGACATAGCATAGTGATCTGGTAGTTTATTTTGGGTAGGACATTTGTGATGAAAATATCCACCAAATCCTTGTTTGGAATAGGCCATTTGCACCAACTCACTTTGTGTCTCCATATTTGTAGGTAGGAGGTGAAGGAATCTCCTGGGTTCTATTTGATTGTGGACAAAATCGTGATGGTTACATCTTGTTCTATATTAAATGCAAAGTGGGTTATAAATTTCCTAGATAGCTCATCAAAAGTTCTAATTCTGGGTTGTAAACGGGTGAATTACTCCATATCATGACTTGTAAGGTTGCATGGAAAGATCCTCATGAGATAGGAATAATTGTTCTATAGCTCCATACATGATACTAATAATTCTCGTACATGCTCTACTGGATCTCCTACTCCTTTGTACTTTCTTTCAAATCTAGGTATCTCATTTTTTTTTGGAAAGGGTAGTGTCATGATGGAATGATCGAATGGGAATGGAAAAATATCTTGTAGAGTGTAGTTCTTCTTTTGTTTTCCTATCTACATATCTGCTATTTTTTGGGTGACAACATCTAGCCTTAGTTCCATCTCTATTCTTGGTACATGTGTTTGTGAACCCTGCGTGTAATAACCTTGATCTCCTACTAGGTTTTGGTCATAGATCGGGTATTGTGAAAGTATAGGACCTTGATAGCCATATGGGATATAAGGAGGGTTAATTCCTTGTTGTGCATAAGGAGAGTTAACTCCTTTTTGTTGGGGTGGAACATATAAAAGGATTCCTTTATAATGTGTATTTGGGTGACCTTGTTGATAAGATGACAGAAGAAGGGTGCTCTATGACACACCTTGCTAGGTAGGACTAAATTGAAGGTTACCCTGATGATGTATTGGCGGGACACCTTGTTGTTGGGATGACTAAATTAGGGTGCTCTGTGGCACACCCTACTAGGTAGGACTAAAATGAAGGTTACCTTGATGATTACTTGGCAAGATACCTTGTCATTGGGATGATTGATTGAGGGCGCTCTGTGGCACACCTTGCTGGGTAGGACTAAAATGAAGGTTACCCTGATGATGCGTTGGCGGGATACCTTTTTGTTGGGACGACTGATTGAGGGTGCTCCATGGCACACCTTGCTGGGTAGGAATAAAATGAAGGTTACCCTGATGATGCATTGACATGACACCCCATTGATAGTACTTTTGGTTCGAAAGGGGACCTTGTGTTCCACCTTGTTAAATATGTTGATTGTTCAAATGGGTACCCTATGTTCCACTTTGTTGATGGTGTTGATTGTTTTGAGTGGGACCCTGTGTTCCACCTTGTTGAAGATATTGGTTTTTCGGAGGGGGACCCTGTGTTCCACCCTGTTGATGGTGTTGATTTTTCTAAGAAGGGTCGATGCTTGATTTTTTTTGAGGTATATATTTCCCAGGAGGTGGATTGTTATTTTGAGGTTCATATTGAGATGGCCCCCCTTGGTACATTTTTGCTTCTGCTGCTTGTTCAACTTGAGTTGGTTTTTTGAAAAAGGGGTTCTCTTTGGGTTGATAACTATTTTGTGAAAACACAAGTGGCATATTCAACATCTCTAGAGGTTGGGTTATTTGTCTCACAACCAATTTTTCCCCTAAGGGAATAAGATTGGGGTCTTTGAGAGCTTCTACATTGAAGTCCACGGTTAATTTAGGACCGCTTTCTGCTAACTTGAAGAAATAGGAGTTTGGGTCCTTTCTTAACAACCTGTCCATTAGTTTGAGAACCTTGGGGTTTTTAGAATGTTCAAACAATTCCTCCTCATTTATCTCTTCATCCCTATCTACCTCCTCTATATCCACTATGTTTGGGTCCTAGTTACTTTGTTCCATTACCTCCTTTTGTTTGTGGTTTATTTCTTCCTCAATGAAAATGTCTCTGTATACTGGTCTCTTCTAGGGAGTTTCAAGGTCACTTGGCCTATAGCCCCATGGTCTACTCTCATTTTTCATGGTATTTTTTGGTGGGATATTGGTGGTATTTTTGTTGACTTCTATTTTTTTCTTGTGTTGTGATCTCGTGGTTTTCATAAGCAACTTGGGTCTTTTGTGGGAGAGTGGTGTACTCTCTAGTTGACTTGAATCCTAAAGACACAATGTTGTCCTAAATGAGAGGATGGATGTGGGTATGTGAATCTGGGTTTCTCCTCTAGAGAAGTTCAGTATCATGAAAAAGACTAGGGTTTTGACCAAAAAAGAACATATATAACTTTGGATTGTTCTCAGAAGCATGTCTATAAAATTTTGCTACCAATTTGTCTCTATTTTTATGTAGCACCAAAAGGTGTTTCTTGAGATCTTTTAGAGTAAGATTCTTGTGAACCCCAATCCTATACCTGCAGAAATACAACAAACAAACACATAGTTAGTTTCATATGCAAGATAAAACAAGGATTCCCCATGAAATCAATTTACAATGCTTAAAATAGGAAAAACAAGAAAATAAAACATGAAAAGATACAACAATCCTAATTAAGCATGCAAACTCTTGATCCCATGGGGGAATTGGTGCCAATTAGTGTGTCGAAATTGACCCTTTCCCAGCTCCTTTGTTGCAATGTTGATGATTTGTGGATGATTGAATCCCCTTGATGAGATTTTGGCATAACCTAGCTATGAAATAATGAAAATGATGGATGATTGCTATGAAGTAGGAAAAATTAGCTCTCAATGTGAAGAGAGTAACTTTGCTCAAATTGTGGATGTTAAAATGAGAGGAAGAGTCTCTCATTTATAGATTTCCAAATTGGAAAAGAGAGTGAAATTGAGCAATGTGGGATCATTCAACATCCAATGGCCAAGTGCCACTTGTCAAGATGTGAATGGTCAAAGGTTGTGCACATTTTGGTCAATGTGCATGATAAATGCCATGAGATTCAAATTTGAAATTTGAAAGTGACATGTTGGAGGGAGAAAAGAATCGAGTTAATGTCACTTGGCTCAAGGCCAAGGACATGTAAGAGGCCTTAAATTCCTTGTTGGAAGTACCAAGCCCACTTGAATTTGAATTCAAATTTGAGAGATTATTCTTCTTTTATGCCATGCTGAGAGAAAATATGTAATTAAATAAATCAAAGTAATTGATTTATTGTGCAAGTTGCATTCTCTAGAGGATTTTAGTGATTGAGATTAAATTAATCAATATTTGATCAATTTAATGAGAGATTAGATGATTTGACAATTTTGACTCAAATTTATGAGTTGATTTAAATTAGAATTGAGAGGAAAGAATTAATTAAATAAATTTTTTTGATTTATTTAACTAAAGGGGATAATGTTAGGTTAAATCAAATAAGGTTTAATTTATTCAATTTAATGATAAGACTTTAGGGGTTTAATCAAATAGGATGAATTATTTAATTAAAGAGGGATTGAGAATTAATTAAATTAAATTGATTAATTTAATCATCAAAGGAGAAAGACCTAATTAAATAAATAATGATTTATCTAATTTAGAGATGAAAAGTGATGATAAGCTAAGAGTATGATTTAGGACAAAGTGATGTTAGTAAACTAGGATCAGGTGCATGTATATTTTCCATGTCTACAATTCCTAAGTCTGAAATGATGACCTATGGACTTTACCTTAGGGATCTTAACCTTACGTGAGATCATGAAGGCGATATTTATTGCCATGCATGTGGTTGTAATACAGGTCTTTATGCTGCTATATTATCTTTTTCTTAATCTTTGTCTAGGACAATTGATGCGGTGAGAAACTGGTGGGGTGTTTTGTTCTTCTGAAAAATGAAAGTTCTCAAGTTGCTTATGATGTGAGTTTGTTCACCTTCGATATATGTAAGACTAGGTTGAAGGATTAGTGCTACAAGATTTGGTTGTTGAACTAGAGTAGTTGGTCACCAGATGGTCATAAATTTTGACGGTGTTATGGGATGGTTGTTGTGAAGCTCAAGACCCTAGGGTTTGAGTGTTGTTTTGGAATGATACTACTTCTTGGAAATCAAAATGTTGAAGAACTAAGGTCTATATTCCACTTCATTGTCTAGAGGATATGTTACGGGAAAGCTTTCTTGTACTATTTGTGAGTCCCAAGTAATTGTTGATATCATGGACGTCTGAGTGGAGGAATGACCTTAATGGTTTGTTTGATTTTGATTTCAAATAGGTAGGATGGAAATAATGGATGTGGGACTATTTGACCTTCTATATTTCCAATTGTTTTCATTCAAACAATTATCTTATAAACAACTCTCTCTCAAATTTGTATTCGTGTTTAAAGTATGGCAAGTGATAAAACAACACTTGGACTAACTCAACAAGCATGGAATAATGTGACCTTCATGTCTATAACTTAGGTTGTGAAATCACAACACCCAAGCCATAGTTCCCAAATTTTTACTTTGATTAATGTACCCTAAAGTCAAAGCTAGAATGTTCAAAAACATTTAAGGAAAGATCCTTTCAAAGGGGTGCAAACATAAGGCTTCTTTCACAAGTATGCACTAAATAAAAGGGTTTTTGGTTCAACCATCTTGTTCAGTGTTTGTTTTGAATGTGTTATTTTTCTTTAAACCAATCACAAAATTTGATGTCAAATTGTTTTGAATGTAATGGGCCAAGTTTAACATAAACCAATAATTACAACCCTAGGGGATAGAAATCATTCTCTTAGGCGGGCTTGCATCATGCCCCGAAGAGATGATTTTACATGCAACTTATGGTGTAGGCCTGTAGTCAGACATGACAAGTAACTTCTTGCAAGTAAACTTTGATGCACCACTTTTAGAGAATATTTTTGGATAATAGGGTGGCCTCTAAAATAATTTGGTTCTTAGTGATAACTATGAACGCGGAAATCTGACACTCACCCACTGGCTACTTAAGGCTCTTTAACTGTTCCTGTTCCACTTAAGGTGTGGGATTAGGTGCATTATATTGTCAGTACGAATTGATGCTACTTTCTTACAATTTCACAACCTTTAATATATCCCGCTAGTAAATGTGCTTCAAGACCTTTCAATGAGTTATGTGGCACATGATGTATCTCAAGGCAAGCCCCCTCTTTAAGGTAAACTTTAAAAATAAAGTGCAATGCTCAAAAATGTTCTTTCGCTCACCCAAGATCACCAAAAGGTGTGAGGGGAGAAGATAAAACACTTCAGATTTTTTAATCAATGAATGCACAGTGAACAATCCATAGAAAATTGATTCATTTTAAACACCTCGAGGTGTGTTATCCCCATAAATATGTGAATAACATAAAAAAATGTTCTTTTTATTTTCACCAATAGGAAGTATTCAAGATATCATTCAAAAATCACAATGGTGCAATACAAAAGAAATAACTTGTTCATTTTAAGATCCAAATTTGGGTGTTTCTAAGAAAACAATCTTGGTCTCTAATTGCTCAACAAATGAAAATCATGTGTGCATCAACAAAAATGGGAAATCATTTGCACTCTTTTTATGCACCAAATTTAAAGTTCCTAAGTTAAGAAAACATGAAATTGGATCATTTTTAGATCCCAAAATTGAAGTGTTTTTTGTTTTTGTTTTTTTATGAGCACCAAATTTAGATTCCTAAGTTTAAAAAGCATGAATTTGTTCGATTTTAAACACTAAATCAAAAGTGAGTTTTTGTTTGTTCATTTTAGAGCACCAAATTCAGATTCCTAAGTTAAGAAAACATGATTTTTTTCAATTTTTAAAACTAAATCAGAAGTGAGTTTGTGTTTATTCATTTTATAGCACCAAATTCAAATTCCTAAGTTAAATAAATGTAAATAAAAAAAATGGGACCAATCATCTTCCCTAAAACAAAAATGTTATTGTTACTTGAATCCTGCATCAAATCTGTCAATACCTATTTACACATCTAAAAACAAACAAAAGCTAGTGGAAAATCCCATTACAGTAGTGCAAGATCTATGCACTTGTCTGTCAAAACAACTGCTCAAAAAAAAAGATGCAAACATGTAGAAAAAATACAATTGCTTAGTTCCAAGAATAGATGCTCAAATCAGACAACAAAAGCTAACACTATCAAAAAGCAAGTGTGTAGGTTTTAAACAATGGTTCCATTTCCATGGAAATAGCGTAGTTTTTAGAAAATAGCATAGGTTTCTTGACAATCAAGCACACAGGTTTTCTAGGCAAGCACGTGAAAACTCCGTCAAATGCATTTCTGAGACTTGTAGCTTCAAAAATGACTCAAACGAACGTTAGAGGAGGGGAAAAGTGTCCCACCAGGTGTGCCATAATGTGTGAGGGGGAGAACATTAAATCGGAAGATGGATCGAAATATGCTAATCTAAGAATCTAAACTAAGATTAAACATATTAATCTCATATCTAAACCTACACATACAAAGGTAAACTAAGCTATCCTAACATGCATAAATGAATCTATGATTACAATATTGAATGTACATGAATAACATAATCTTACCATACCGTACTAGAGTGTATTCACCTAATTTTGAGTTGTTCTTATCACCATGAAGCCTCCAAAGCTCGTGTGCGAAAGCTTGATGAGTGACTGTTTTGGTTGGTTGATCGAAGAAATGGTGAAGCTCTATCAATGGTGTTCTTGAAAGAACTTTGTTGCTCAATGTATGTTGATTCTTCGATCCTTATTTGTGAGGAAAGGGGTTTTTTATATAGAAAATGAGATTTGAAATGGACGATCAAGATCGTTTTGAAGAATATCCATATCAACAATCAGAGTGTGTTGAGAGGATTTAGACATGAGAAGATTATGAAAAGTTGATTGCACAATTTGGGTGATTGAGAAATAGATTGGCTAGTCAGGGATGTGATCGATCAGTTAACAAATTTAGATTGATCAGTCAAGATTTTGATGGCTTAGTTAGGAATTTGATTGATCAATTAACATATTAGATTGTTTAGTTAACAATTTGGATTGATCAATTAACAAATTAGATTTCTCAGTCAACAATTGTAATTTTCTCAATCAGAAAGTGGTTGAGGAATATGAATTAATTAATTCCTTTTTGGAGTTAAACGTGCAAATCAAGTTTGACTTTTGCAAACAAAGTTGCATTAGTTTGATTTAATTATTCAAAATTTGGAGGGAAAGTATCATAATTAAATTATTATTTAATAATTTAATCAACTTAATGGAATAAATTGATTTAGCGACATAATTAAATAATTTTGCATTATTTAATTAATTAGGATGAAATAAATTGAGATTAGGACTTTATTAAATAAATGTGATTTGTTTAATTGGTCGAAATGATGAAATTTGAATTAATCAAATAATGTTGTTTTATTTGATCAATAGAGTAATTTAGGGTTTTTAGGACTTTATTAAATAAATAAAATTTATTTAATTTGTCTAAAATGATGAAAAAGTGAATTAATTAAATAATCTTGTATTATTCAATTAATAGAGGAATTAGGGTTTTTGATGTTGTTTTGATATGATGCGATGTGGGAGTGTTGTGGTATGATTCCAAGATAATATGAGATGTTCCGGGACATTACGAGATGATTCTGAGATGTTCCAATGTGATTTTGAGATGATTCAAAATGATCTGAGATGATCTGAGACTTTATAGTTAGATTATGAGTTGTTTCAAGATGGTTCTGAGATGTTACAGGATGATTTTGAGATATTATGAGATGTTTTGAGACAAATCTAAGTCATTATGAGATGTTACAAGATTATTCCAAGTTATTTTGAGATTTTATGGGATGATTCTGAGTCATTCTGAGATGTTATGGGACTATTCTGAGTCATTCTAAGATGTTACAGAACAATTTTGAGTCATTCTGAGATGTTACAAGATGATTTTGAGTCATTCTAAGATGTTACAAGATGATTTTGAGTCATTTCAAGATGATTCTGAGTCATTCTAAGATGTTACGGGACAATTCTGAGTCATTATGAGATGTTACGGGATGATGTTCAATATTGTTTGATGTTGTTTGATACTCTTTGATGTTGTTTGATTTTATTTTATTTTGTTTGATGTTGTTCGATGTTGTTTGATGCTATTCAATTTTGTTTGATGCTTTCCAGGGTGTGTGATAGGTGTCAAGTCAATTTTATATGTCTATAGTATGCAATTTACAAAACCTAATTACTAAATTAAAAATTTCACCTTTTGCCTAAATTCCTTTAAATAATCTATTCCTATTTTTATGTTTGACATGGAATTGATAAGTTCACTTTCAAATATTTTAATTCATTTGTTCAACTCCACTTATATGAGCTAGTTTGAATATATATGTGTGCAATTTACAGAACCTAGTTTACATTCCAATTTTGCATTTAAATTTATGTTCCATGAAATTCTTAAGTTCAAGAATATAGTGATCATTCAACTCAACAAGTATATTCAACTCCACAAGTATATAACTTGATCATCCATTTTCATATCCTAATCATCACATCCTAATTATTATTTTCATCCTAAGCTCCCCCCTCATCCTAATCATCTTTAATCACCTTATCCTAATAACCCATAACCATAATCATCTCTTCCTAATCATTCATTATCATGTTCTAATAATCACCATTCTAATCCTAATCATTCATAATCATCCTTAAATTTTCACCCTAATCGAAAATTATCTTCCATAATCATTCTAATTATCCACCTTATCTTAATCATACCCAATAATTTAATCCATATCATGTCTCTAATCCATCCTATCTCATTCTAATAATCATATCTAATTCATCCATAATCACTATCATTATCATCCATAATAACCCTAACTATCCCCCTAATCATGCCCCATTTATCCTAATTATTCCATCTTAATCATCCATCATCATCCTTAATCCCCATCCTTCACCATCATCTTAATCTAATCACATTATCAACCTAATCCCATCCTAATCAAATCCCAAACTAATCCATCTATCCTCATCCAAAATATAATCATTTATTATCCATCTAGATCCATCTCAACCATACATCCAATCAACATCCTTAATAAAAAATCATCACTTGAACATCAAAATTTTGTTAAGGTCGCAATCTTGTTCATACACCATATCCTTTCATCTAGGGATCTTATCCTTAATCCACTATCATCCATTTCAAATCCAATCTCCTAATCAAAAATCAATACCTTAATTTGATTTCATCTTTAATGCAAACTTGCTTACTTGAACATTAGCCTATCTTAAGTATAGCTATCAAATCTTGCTTAGGAACATTAGCCTATCGAGTAAGTATGGAGAACCAACCTTAATCAAATCAAATCATTTTGAGGTATTGAAAATTGATCCCAATCCTAATCCCATCCTCCATATTCATCCTCATAATTTATTAGATTCTAATCACCCACCTTTTCCTAATCATCGAGTATATTATCCAAGATCTATAGGCATTACATAAAATTTATTTTCTTTCATTTCTAGAGTAGCAACCATGATTTTCTATAACCTTTGGTATTCATAACTTACATGTATCATTTTTTTAATGTTAGATTGTATGGGTTCTCTTGGATTGGTCTTTCTTGTTCACCTTGGTACATTGGAATAAATTATTCATTGTAGTGAATCATAGTGATGGTGTTTGCGGTGCTTGAGATAGCTATATCTTGACATCAATAGTTGTTTACCATGTATAGCTTGAGACCACATGTAATGGGATATTTGGTAATTATATATGGATTGATCAATTTTTAACATATAGAAATGTCATGGGAAGATCTAGATACTTATATTATGTGCATAACTTGATATTTAAATATATCAATTTCCAATTGCATAAATGTTCCATGAAATTCTTAAGTTCAAGAATAGAAATTTGATTTCATTTACATTCAACTCCACTTATAGATCATCATCTAGATCACTTTTTTTGGATGCACAATCAAATTCATGTGTATTAGATTATATGGAATTCTTAAGTTCACTTGAATATATTTGATTTCATTTACATTCAACTGGACACAAGTATAGCTCATCATCTAGTTCAATAATTCTTTGCATGCACATTCAAATTCATGTGTATTAGATTATATGGAATTCTTAAGTTCATGTATAGCATGATATATGCACAATTTACATTTAACCTCTCTAGTGACTTTAAAAATGAACATTTAGAGCTAAGAATTTAGGTTATCATCTATTTCCAATTGCATTTTTATGTTCCACTTAAATATAACATTAATCTCTTACATATTTGCATTCAAAAATTTTTATTTCTTGACCTATTTATTTAGATAGATTTATTTCTATTTAAAATTAATTGTACATGTCCATCTTTTTAAATTTACAAATAGAAACCATTAGATAGTCCAACAGTTTGATTTCATGATGTAAATAGATGTACAACAAGTGTGAACAAACCATAATAAATTTAAATAAAGGTACAAACTTGATAAATAAATAAAACCATAATAATGCACGATGTAAATAGATGTAACAAGTGTTCAAACCATAATAATGTGTATAAAAAACCTATTCAAACCATAAAACATAAATTTCCATGAATGTGTTGTAAATCATAATAAGTGTATACCATAAAACATAAATGTATGTAATGTAATACATAAATCATAAAAATGTCTCCAGCATAATTATCTGATCTCAAACCATAATACTGTAAAACATCTCGAAGAGAGGGATATCTAGTATGAATAGAATCATCAGACCTCTGGCCCAATCTCTCCCTCGATCCATGGATCGATCGATCCCTCTCTTGATCCAAGATGTGTGGATCCATCTCCCAATCCAAGCTCTCTCGATCTATGTCTTGAGCCTCGTCCCAAGCCCTGCATGTGTTCAAGTACACACATGAACTTAAATAAATAATTTTTAATACATGTATATATATGTGTACATATATGTAAAATTATCTAAACTTCTACAATGTAAAAGTTCAATGTGTTCAAAATTACATCAAGTAATTAATTTTTTATTATTTAAATGTACCTCAGTTGTGTTCTGCATGGGATCGCCATCATGTGCAAAATTTTCAAACTCTGACAAATCACCATACTGCTAAAAAAATTCAAGTACACAATTTCAATCAGGAGTTAAACAACTAGACTTTAAAGTACATTACATGTATCATATGTAATTTTTTAGAACACAATTATATATATATATATATATAAATTATTCAAGTACATGTTGTGCCTAATCGATTGCTCTACCAATGTCACTAAGATCACGAGAATGCAAGGACATCGTAGGGGGATTTGTAGCATGTACAATATCAGTGCCAAAAATAAGTTGGCTATATGTGCCATGGACAAGATTAGGTGTTGCAGTAACCTCAACGTGATTTGTAACATCCTGATGACCTGGAAAAGCTAAAGGATTTATAGAAACATGATGCACATGGGATCCTGTAGGCTACTATGTAATATCCCCTGGAGTTGCCACCCTGTGGCTCATATGTGTACTAGGATATCATCATCTAATAAAGTCTTGCACATGGTCAAGAGGGATCCCATGGTCCTTGTTGATGACCTAATATGCTGCGAGTAAATTTAGAACTAAGACTCTACACATATTATGCAAAGTCGTGTGGGTCATATGCTCGACATTTGAAGGAGTAGGTAGATTGGCACAAATAAATGGATCATAAGATGCTGATGTAGCCTCAGTGGGAGGAAGGCTGATCCGTGGGAATAATAAGTATCTACCAACTCGATCAGATGACATCTAATCAATCTAAGTAGTAATAGAGGCAATGTTATTAATAATCTAGGATAAAATGGAGCATGCTGCTGACTCCCCTATTGCTTCCAATTCCAAACGTTTTGGTAAAACCAAAAGGTTTGGGCCAACTAATACCCTCTTGTCCATAGGCAGTGGCAAACCTAGACATCTAAACTATTGTTTGTCAGAAAAATGACCTTTACCTTGGCTAGCATGCTTAGGATAAGATGTGTAGTCCATATCTATCTGTAAATGAAATTTTGCATATAACTGTTTGACAAAATATTGTGGCAGCTCATCATTGTGAGACCATATGTGATACACTACCAACCATCTAGGGTATATGAATGGCACAACAAGAGGATCTACACACCTCATAACCACATATCCTCTAATTCTATTTTATCCTCTATAATGAGGGAACATGGTTAACACATTTTTTTCTGAAACTAATTTGCCAACTTCTTTCCATTTCAATGTGCCAGTAACACTCCTAGCAAGAGACAAATAAAATTGCTCAATGTTGATATCATCATAAGGATTGAATGATCAAATTTTCTCAATCATTCTATAAATCTTGTCTCTAATAGTGTTTAATCTATCTTGATTAGCCAAATTGGGGAGTTGTGAATTGTTTGCTCTAAACATCTTAGAGCATTGTCTAATCTAGTAATACTATCCTAATATAAATTTGTTCTATTTTGAGCATCTTGATCAGAATGAGGGGAATGGTGAGATCCCTCATCGTCCATGATATGTATATCTGTATATATGTAAATCTAGATATATGCATATCATTAAAACAAAATATACATGATGTTAAATAAATTTAAATCAAATTTCAAAACTAAAACATGTATATATCATTAAAACAAATTTATATCTAATGAGATAGTTCAAGTTGTATCTATCTCTATGTTCAATAGTTCACCTTCTATGTAACTTAGATAAAATAAGAAATTTGACAACTTCAAAGAGACTTGATACATGTGTACATCTATATATATATATATATATATATATATATTTATATACATGTGCATGTGCATGTGTACATGTGTATGTTTATATATGTATGTATGTGGGTGTGTATGTACATATGTGTGTACATATATGTATATATGTATGTGTATGTATGCATATATGTCTATGTGTGTATACCAGGGAAAATTTTAGTGGTGAATCTTCACTAATTGGTGAATAATATAAATCAAGACATCCAGAAATGACGAATAGTACAAGCTTAAAAGGAGATTGAATCGCCAGGTTTTTACAAAAAAATAATTTTGTCTCGATTGATTCGCCTATGCATTATTTATTAAACTAATAAATTCAATTTGATTTGCCATGTAAATGATGCGTCATTAGAATTGATTCGCTAGTAGTTTATACTATAATTATAAACATTAATTATATTCGCTAGTAATATTATATTCCTACCATTAATTTTGGGGCAATATCGCCACAATAATAAATTACCATTTAATTTCAGGGATATTTTAGCCTTGAATAAGGCTTTTATTTATTTCCATCAAATCATCGATTAAATTTTTAATTAGATGGATGTAGGTTGATTATGTGACCTAATACGCTTGTGCCTTTTAAAAGGCTTGTTAAATTTTGGGCCACACGATTAAATCTAATCATGTGGCCGAAAACAAATTCTAGGGCTCAACAAGCCTTTTAAAAGGCACATGTGTACTAGGTCACAGAATCAACCTATAGCCATCCGATTAAAAATCTAATCGATGGTAACATTTTCACTTTTCATTTAGTCTTACTTTTAAAGTGCTATTTTTAAAAACACTTAATCCTTGTGTGCTCCAATGTATTTTTGATAGTGAATTTATGCTTGGTGGTGAGGGGCTCTGCCCCTCAACCCTGCCTATATCGGGACAAGGTTGTTCTCCCCAGACCCCACGAGGGGGCGGTGCCCCCTTGACCCTCGCAAGGGGTATTGCCACTTGACCCTATTGGTGGTTGCCACCCCCAGGCCCCTACTTCAATATTATAAAAAATAAAAAGAATATGGGGGAACTGCACCGACCAACTATGCAAATTTTTAAAGGAGAGATTCACCATTGTAATCAATCTTTTTAGTGATTATTTGCTAGGACTCTCCACTGTAATTATTATTTTTACCAATTATTCATTGAGATTCGCTAGGATTTTATAATTTTTTTAATAATGTGCATAGATTCGTTAGGAAAATTAATATTTTTTTCAAATAAAAGGAAAGATTCGCCAGGAAAATTAATAATTTTTTCAAATAAAAGGAAAGATTCACCAAGATTTTACACCTTCGTTGAAGTGGGGTTTCTTAAAGTTATCCCTAATGTATACATACATACATGTACACATGTACATGACATATGTATATATATTTATATATATATGTATATATATATTTTTATATATATATATGTATATATATATGTATATGTATATATATTTATATATATATGTAAATATATGTATATGTATGCATAAATATATATATGTACATGTGTACATATATATACATATATTTATACATACATACTTGTACATACATACATACATATGTATACATACAGATGTACATGTATACAAATATTATACATGTACATACATATGTACATGTATACATACATACACACATGTACACATATATATATGCATGCATACATACACATACATACATATATATGCATACATACATACACACATACACATATATGCATGTACATACATACACACATACATGTATATATGCATACATGCATGCATATACACACATACACATGTATAAACATACATACATACACACATGTGCATAAACATATGTATACATGGTGAACTGGAAATTTGGGGTTTTCAATTTTGGGTTTATAGAAATGTAAATTTATTTAGGCAAAATTTATGTATGTATATAAATGTGCATACACACATATATACATAGTACACTAATTATTGGTATGGAACCAACACTTGATTAAATGTGTTGTTATCATTCTAGTGTAACTGGATTAATTTAAAAGCATATGATTAATTAATAATCATGATTACATAGATATCAAATATCTCATACAAGAGAAGAGTGAACTCTCTCTATCATTGTTGTACAAACTATAAATCATTTTATTCCCAAAAAGGGGACACATAGGAAATGTCATCATGAATGAACCCTTGAGGTTTAAGTCTATTTCGAGGGATGACCCTAACATTGGGATCTTATTACCTTTGAGCGTAAGCATAAGAGGTGAATTAAAATTGTTGATATCATAATGATTGGAAAAGTTAGGAAGTCAAAATTTCTAAGCTAGATGGAAGATTCTTATTTGATTAAATTGGTAGTTGTTGGGGATTGAATTGAGTAAAAAATAGTAGTAATCCAAGGGAAGTTGTTACACACCCATGGAAGGAGATTCTAGCAAGTGGTAGTGGTATGATCATATATAGTGGGAGTTGCATCGATTAGTTGACTCACTTCATAAGGAAGGAGCTTCTGGTAGTGAATGATGGTGATTACTTGTGGAATTATAATTGTAATGGTTGGAAAGTTATGGTATTATTTCATAAACCTCTAAACCAGGTTGTGATTGTTGTTATTAGATAATCTAATATGGTGATTCACTAGCCCTAATTTTGTTAATCTCATTAGTTGTGTAGAGATGAAACATATTTAGCCTTCTCTCATCTAGTTTAATAAGTTCTCTAAGAGGGTGAGTTTCATTGTCTGGAACTCTTATTTTTGTGCATCTTCTCTCATTCTTCTTGGATTTTCCTTAGGACTTCTATTTATTCTTGGGTTTTCACTTCAATTGGATTTTCTCGTATCAATAAGTTTTCTCTAATTTCATCTAAAATTTCCTCTATCTATTTTCCCTTAATTCTGCTATACATTGAATGTGAAAATCCAAGTGAGAAATGGAAAAATCAAGAGAGTTTTTTTAGTGTGTTTGTTTGTCTTTATTTCATTTCACTTGATGTTGAATTATTGAGTTCATTGAGTTTGTTCCTCTATCTATATTCCCTTAATTCTACTATACATTGAATGTGAAAATCCAAGTGAGAAATGGAAAAATCAAGAGAATTGTTTTAGTGTGTTTGATTGTCTTTATTTCATTTCACTTGATGTTGAATTATTGAGTTAATTGAGTTTGTTCAACTTTTTTTGTTGTATTTGTTGGAAAAATCAAGAGAGTTGTTTTAGTGTGTTTGTTTGTCTTTATTTCATTTCACTTGATGTTGAATTATTGAGTTCATTGAGTTTGTTCAACTTTCTTTTTTGTTGAATTTTATTGTTTTGTTAGATTTTAATGGATATTTGTTGGATGCCTCATGATCTTATCAAGGGATTTTGTCTACTTGTTTTTCATTTTCATAAGTTGTAATGAAATGCCTAACTAGCTACTTATACTTTTGGAAAGAAACTATATATGATATAAATGTAATTTAACTATTTTTTTAGGGTTTATGTTTTCTAATGAAGAATGAGTTTTTATTCTGATTTCTAAATGTGCAAAGAGTTTTGAAATAGATAAAAGAAAAGAAGGTTCTAATCTAATTAAGAGAGAAATTTAAATCTAATCAATTGAAGAAAGGAGTAATGAATTCTACTCTAAGAAACAAAAAATTAGTTGAACTAATTACTTTAATCTAGAGTAAAAATAAAAGATTTCTATAAAATAAATTTAAAATGAGAAACCTATCTTCCTTGGAACTATTGTGAATGACATCCCAAGAGGCTAGGGCTTGTATTTTGTATCTTCTCCTCTCAATTTGGGGTGATTAAGGTTTGTATCCAACATCCAAAGAAGTTGAAATGCATGACAATGATTGTAATACCCCTTTGTTTTGCTTTTCGTTCGGTTTGCCTTATGCTATGTTTGGTTGTAGTTACTTTGATACTAGATACATTTTGTTATGATGTTTTGATCGCTACTATTGAGCAACAACTATTATTGTGTGATGTGTTGACCTAATTAGTGTTTCTCATGCTTTAATGGATTAAGGATGTTGTAAAGTTAACATGAGATGTTATTATGAGATTATTGGATTATGATGGAACTGTCAGTTTCGATGAGTGTATTGGTGAAGAAGATGGGTTCGCATCACTCGCTTGTGAGCACCCTACGAATCCTTAATTCCTTCTTCACGGTGTGTATTATATGCTAGATATATTGTATGATGTTGTTTACTTGGTTGCAGGATTGCAAGTACATGACATCGACTCCACCTGGTTTCACAGGTTTGAGCATGTCGATCCAATGGTTAAGTTGAACGGGAGATAGTAGCTAGGTAACATGTGTCAAGTCTACGCCCTAGCCTTAGTGTGTCGTCAGTTGTGTGTGTCGAGTCATTGTCTGTCTTGCTTTAATGTTATTTAACTCTGAAGGATTCTTGATTTGGAAACAGATATTTAGAATAATTGCATTTAAATCATGTTGATGGTTATTTAATTTAAATAATGCAATGTGGATAAAATTTTATATTTAAATTAATTAATTATATTTAAATTATTTAATTAATTAAATTTAATCCAAGGGGGTTGAATTTAGTTATTAAATAATTAAATTAATTAATTAAACGTGATGCAAGAGAATGAAAGGAAATAAAAGAATTAAAATTAATTTTGGAATTTAATTTCAACGTGTGAGAATTAAATTAGAAATTGTAATTAAATGTTTATTTGGGAAATTAGTTGCAACTTTGGAAATTAATTTATTATTTGAAATTGCATTGAAAGTGGGTTTTCGAAAATTGAAATTGAAATTGAAATTAATATATAATTTGAATGTAATGTGAATTAGGGTTGAATTAGGTATTTTTGATTTATAAAGAATGCATGTTTTAATTTTAGGGCATAAAGTTTTTAGAAAAATTCATTTTTACAGCATAGAAGAAATTTTGGAAAAATTTGCACAAAGAAGGGTTTGAAGAAAGTTTTGATTGTTTAATTGATTGGAGGAAAGATTGTTTGCATTTGTTGGGTTTTGGATTGGATTTGTTAGAGGATTGAAGAAAATTCAGGAAATCTTTGGAGGAGGCTTGCATCAGAAATTCATCTCTTCCAATAGCTTCTTGAACCAGGTTTTCCTCTTTGTGTTTTATTGTTCTTGGTTACTTTTAAAATAGTAGTGATTAAAGATTTATTTGTTAAATCTATTTTAGAAAATAAATTTGTTATTAGAAGAAAAGAATCAAATAAATTTATAGCTGTTGTTTTTGTGAAAATTTCTTGAGTGAAAATTGTGAAAACCTCAGTTAAATTTAAATTATTTGAGGAAATCGATTATTTTGTTAGTGGAATCAAACATAGAGATTGAACAATGCATTTAGAATGTTTTTAGAAAATGTACCCTCTGTAGAAAATCAAATTTATTTTGAAAACCCTATGTAGAAATTAGGTGGAGAAATCTTGAGGATTTGAAACTTATAAATTTAATATAGATCCGTTTTGATATAATTGTTCTTTTATTGTTTTAGAATTCAGAAAAATGATTTAAAATAATTAGTTTTAAGTCTTTGAGTAATTTGGGATTTTCTGAAAAATTGCACAATTACATTTGTAAATGTATACTTTTACAAATTTTCCCAATTGTTTATTGTTGAAATTCGTTTGTTATATATATATACATACAATTTTTATTTATTAAATTTTTTTTGTTCTATATTTTTTCCGCCGTCTGTACGACGCTGAGGGTTTTCATGAAACTGTGGAATGTGTGAAGCGAATTTCCATTCGCTATTTTTTTCTTCCTTGTATCGGCTGTGTTAACTATTTTGGGGTGGGGGTTTTGCACACCCCACCACCCTCACCAAAGGGAGGTGTGGCTGCCTCCAAGGCAGCGGCCTCCACTATGTGGAGGGAGCGCTGCCTTTGGTGGCAGCGCAACCCCAAAGGGAGGCGCGGATGGAGAAGAAGTGGGGGGTTTCGGCCACAGCCGACCCCTCCCCTTTAAATTTTTTTTTTTTTTTTATAAATTCCCTGTTTTAAAACCCATAAGGATTTTAGGGTATGTTTTTTTGTTTAATAAAATTTTGACAAATATTATTTAATATCAATGTTGATTAAATAATATTTAAATGATAAATATATTTAGTGAGTAAAATGAATAATAAAGTTTAATGTGTAAATAAATAAGGTGTAAATAATATGATATATTTATATATCACTTGTTCAAATTGGATTAAAGAAATAATTAATATGAAGTGTTGTGTAAATTTGTATAATATGAAATAATATTATAAAAACATTTTGGTTTTAATCAATGTTTAAAAGTATAGACTCTTGGAGATTATTGGTTGATATTTAATATGTTTTATTAAATAATGTATTATTTAATAAAATATATTAATATATACATATGATGTATATTTACGTATGGTTCTCAATCAAGAGTATAATTAGTTTTATTTAAGTACATGTATTTGAGTTTGCATGGAGATTTTTAAAAAGATAAGGTTAAATGCATGATTAAACTGTTAGGAAAAATGATATTTTAAGATATTTTAAAATTGCATGGTCAAATAGATAAGGAAAGAGATATTTTATAAATTTCGTGTTTAAATAAAAAATTGATTTAACTATATGAGTTAGCTAGAAAATGAAAGAAATCCAAATTAGATGCGTACTTGTGTTGGTTTTGAATGCATGGTCGAATTGTTAAGAAATAAAAGGATATTTAAATATATATTGAAGAATTGTAGAAATATTTATATTTGAGTGTTTATTTAATTATTGAGATTTAATTGGAAACAATATGAATGCATGGTTAAATAGATTAAGCCAAAATATATTTTTATACACTAAGATGTTGATGTTTTTAAATAGAGAATTGAAAAGATATAGATTTTGGATAGAATTGAATATAGTAATGACAATAGTTTATGTTGTATTAGAAGTAAATCTATGAAATGAATATATTGGAAAGGGAAAATATTTGTTATGTTTTATTTATTTCCCTTAGAGTAATTTAATTGTTGTGATTGGAATATTAAAGAATATATATAATTAAATTTATTAATATATATATTTGGTGTCTATATAATATAGAGCATATATATATATATATATATATATATATAAAGTGTAAATTCATTATCGTAGTTTATTGTAATAAGATGCATGCAATATATTATTGAATAGAGATTTAAATTGGATTGATTAGTGTATATGGGTAAATGGATAGAGAAACGATATTTTATTATATTAAAGTGATTTCATTTTCTAAATAGAAAATTGAATGAGATGTAAGATTTGGTTAGGAAATGGAAAGAGTTTACTTGCATGATTTTGTGTCGATTTAAAAGTAAATTAAGAAGTTGTTTATATTGATGAGGCGAGTAGTTATCTTAATTTGTTTTCTTTCCATTAGAGCAATTAATTTATTGTGAATGAAATATGAAAGAGATATGGATTTAGTATATCCAAAAATAGTAATTTTCTCGTGATTGTCTTAAATGTTCTAGTTTCTCTGTAATTCGTAAAGGAATGTAAGTTTAAATTATTTAAATGGAAATAAAAATATGGGTATATGATTATTTGAGTTAATCCTATAAGTGTGTCTTAGACCTTGTTAACATTACCTATTGAATGAATATGGATTTAGGAAATCCAAATATTAGATTTGATTTATGACTTGAATGCTTTTGTTGCTATGTCGTCAAGTTGCATGGTGGGTTTTGGGATTTAGTGTTAGTCCTAAATTATAAGCCTTCCAGAAGAACTTAGAGGATAAGGGTTGTTGAATCTTTATGCCATTCAGTTGTTTTCCCTTGGGTAGTGCATGGCATCTTTTCAATTTTACCCGGTTTCCACGAACAGGGATATTTTGTACCTCCTGTGAAAGGAGTGGACTATGTGTTTGTTGCCTCCAAGATGTTTGGAGTGAGTTCTATTATTTGTATCCTCCTTGTGTTGGAGTGGTTATGATGCCTAGTTTGTATGCACTTGTTTTTTCCCTTGGTGATTGGTTTGTGAGTGTGTTGTCCATTAGAAGAGTGGCTTTTGTTAGGGGCCAAAGCCCAAAGTGGTAAACCGGGTAACTTTCAGAAGTGAGTTAATCAAGTGATAACTAAATTAATGTACTTATATGATTAGGATGCATTCACATTAATCAAGATAAATTAACCTCACTCACAGACGCAAGGGCTTGTTTAGACTTGGGGTGAGTGAGAAGGCCTGGAATGGCAAGATCAACTATCTTGTCCTTACGAGAGGTAGTTGATTCTGCTTGAGTGAGTATGAGTGCCAGGATTCGGTTGAGGCCACCAGGATTTCCGGAGCCTATGAAGAATGCCTAGAGGAGATCTTATGACAAACCTTGCGATGACACTCTATCTAGGACAACAGTTGGTTTTGTTTTATGTGTATGGTTCTTTGAACATACTTGATTAATATTATGTCTGGAAGCAATGTGACCTATGTTAGTGATGTTGAAGTTGTACTTGATATGTACTTGTATGGTGATTGAGTTGTACTTGTTAGTTCATTTGTTTGGTTATATCAATATGAGTCAGTATGAGTCTGCCTTTGGTTAGTGGTTGTAGATCTTTGTCCATGTTACATTGTTACTATCTCCTAGCATGGGGGGTGGGCCTTCGGGTACCACTTGGTTGGGTGGAACATGCACCAAAATTGTTGGGTCCCCATCTATCTTCAGTACTTGGTGGCGAGACATCCAGATGGACAGCTCGCGGTTCTTGTTGTAATTTCTTGCATTATAATATTTCATTTTGTATAAGTTATTTACCCCTCTTTTATTATGAGGTGGAGCTATGTTATTGTAATACATTTGTACTATTGTCTCATTCTGGGAATGAGTGATGTAACTATTGGATTAAGTTAATGATTATGAGATTGTATCTTGGTTGATTATCTTATTATGTTTTGTGGTATTCTTGTGATGTATGATGTTATATCATAAAGTTTATGACGCTATGGTTATATGTAATATGTATGTGTGGGTTTAAGTAATCCTAACCTTGTAGCCTTAGAGGTTGTTGTTAACTAGTAAGTGAATGTGTATGTTAAATGCACTTTATAAAAAAAAATTGGTTCGCTTAAGATGTTAATTGCAACTTCCTTTAAGGTTACTTGGCGGGGCATTACAATGACAGCCATGTCTAATGTCAAAGGAGATTGAAGTTGCATGTGAAGTTTCATGTGAACATGTCCTGCTATATCTACATATTAATCATGTATGCTACATTAAGGAGCAATATTCTACAAGTGTGTAGTGGTCATAAAATCAAGAGATACTGAATTTACAGAGCTTTGTTTTATAGATTTGGTATGCACAAATGATAGAAATCATAACAAGAAGAGTTTGTGAACTATCCATAGCATGGTCACATGTCATATCTGATTAAATATTAGTGAAAGGTACACTAGTGGATGTCAACATAGTCCTTCAGTCTTGGATCAAGAAAAAGGCATGAAAGTGCAATGGAGCTTGAAGGTAGCCAACAAAATGTATAATAGCCAAACAAGGAGTCCTTGCTACTATGAATAGTATTGTGGAGGTTTTGGTGACAATATCAAGCTACTCTTGCTATGATTATGCTTTATTTCTACTAATACAATTTATGGTAGTGCCAACACCATTATGTATTCACAACAACACAATAGGGAATTAGTGCTGACTTTTACGCCGAAATTTAGTGCATTTGAGTGCATGAATTGAACAATTTGGTTGGTGCCCAACTTGGAGCAAATAGGCATGGTCAGCTCGGCGTCATATTTTGCACCGATTTGTGCGCCATATTTAGTGTCGTATTTAGCACTGTTTTTAGCATCGGGACATCATAGTGCCTTTGTTGGTGCCCAAAATTGCACCGAGTAGTAATGTTGGAAATTGAACTGAAATAGGCACCCAATTTGGCTTTCGATTTTACTTCCATGTCTACTCCCATTTTTGCTTCTAGTTTTGCTTCCAATTTGACATCTAGTTTTGCCTCCAAGTTTGCTTCCAATTTTGCTTCTAGTTTTGCCTCCAGGTTTGCTTCCAATTTTGCTTCCAGTTTTGCCTCCAGGTTTGCTTCCAGTTTTGCTTATGGTTTTTCTTCCAGGTTTGCTTCTGGGTTTGTTTCTGGGTTTGCTTCTAGTTTTGCTTCCGATTTTGCTTTTAGTTTTGCTTCCAAGTTTGCTTCTAGT
This sequence comes from Sequoiadendron giganteum, assembly GCA_007115665.2. Lineage (NCBI taxonomy): Eukaryota > Viridiplantae > Streptophyta > Pinopsida > Cupressales > Cupressaceae > Sequoiadendron > Sequoiadendron giganteum. The sequence goes on along the minus strand of CM021100.1, from coordinate 606,666,898 downwards.
TTTACTTCCAATTTTTCTTCTGATTTTGCTTCCGGTTTTTTTTCCAAGTTTGCTTCCAGGTTTGCTTTTGATTTTGCTTCTAGTTTTTTTTTCGATTTTGCTTCCAATTTTGCTTCCAATTTTGCTTCCAGTTTTGCTTCCAGGTTTGCTTCCAATTTCGCTTCCAATTTTTCTTTCAAGATTGCTTCTAGTTTGGCTTCCATTGTTGCTTCCTTTTTTGCTTCTAAAAATGCTTCTTGTTTTGCTTCCATTTATTAATTTAATATGTTTTATTTCAATTTGATTAGTTAAATATATCGTGCCTCTTAAATAACTCATGATTATAGAGTAAGTAATTTAATTATTTAACTCATATGATTAAATAACAATATAATTATTGTAACATTATCATCATCTATAATTAAAACAAGTGAGTAAAATATCTATAATTTAATTAAATTTGACAACATCCATCCTGAGCAGTAAATTAAAATCATCATACTTAATAAATATCCATCCAAAAATCATGAACCACTTTTAATATATATAAATTGACAAGTCAATATTGATAAGACCATCATCATATATAACTAAAACAATTGAAAGTCAAATATGCCAGTACATCAAAAACATGTCAAAATGATACATGTCCAATAGTCGACATAAGTGAAAATGATACATGTACAAATGATATAACTAAAATTGATAAATAATGTAACTCAAATTGATACAAGTCAAGATGATACATGTCCAAATGATATAGTTCAAATAATACATGTCAATATGATACAACTCAACAATATAGTACTATAGGCCGTGAAAATGATACATATGATAGTAACAATGAAAAGAGTCATCATAATGATATATCAACAATGATCCATGATGTAGTCTATATGATCATGAATCTCACTGGTTTCTATCACCAACTATCTCATCATCATCATTGTTATTAGCCAAAGTTTCTTTCATATCTGCATCATCATCATCCTCTGCCATGTCATCTATACCAGCAGAACCAATATTTTTGGATCTATATCATGTTGAAGATCATCTTGATCTTCTGGAAGACTCGTGTTCTACAAAAAAAACATTTAAAATGAAAAGTTCTTAGTTATTTCATACAATAATTTATTTTTCTGTTATATTTCTAATGTTACAACATATGAGATGAAACCATAATCATATTACATCATATCAAAGTGCACATACCATAATAAAATTTTAAAAAAGTTACAGCTAATATTGGTGAGTCGGGAGAAACTTCAGCTTTCAAAAACAAAGCCAATTAGGCTGGCAGACTTGTGGATCAGGCCAACATTTGGTGGAAGAGGAAAAAAGATGACTAGAAATCTGGAGGCCCACCATAATGGATTTTAGTATTCAACCATGATAGCAGAAGAAAGAGCTGGTATCATGTATCAAAGAATTAAGCATGCATTCTTCCAGCCAGTGGAGAAGGAGATGATTACTTTGCTTCATTTTCATTTGCACAACCATATCATGGTGTGGGAACCAAGATGACCAAGGATGTCTAGTTTTATATGGAGGTAATGGATGTGGTCCAAAATTTAGGAGGGGCAATAAGTTCAATGTATAATCCTGATGAAATTGAGGAAGAACAATAAGAGAGGGATAGGAAAAATAAAATCAATACAGAGTTTCAAGGATTTGTCAAGCGAGTAAGAGAGCTATGGGAGCAGCCTCATCTAAAATATTTTGAACTAGAGTTTGATATACCATTTAGAGAGCTTGGTTTTCATGGAGTTCCTTTCAAAACCTCTGCTTTTATTGTTCTTACGATAAATAATTTGGAAGAGTTGGTGGAATTACCTTTCTTAGTAATCGCTATTAGTGAGATTGAGAATTGTTAACCTTGAGAGTGTAGGACTTGGGAAAAAGGAATTTGATATGGCTATTGTTTTCAAAGACTTCAAGCGAGATGTACTCTAAATGTACGCCATTCCTCAATCTTCGCTTGATGGCATCAAGGAATGGCTGAACTCCATGGATATAAAGTATTATGAAAGCACAATGAACTTGAACTGGTGGCCAATTTTGAAGACTATTACTGATGATCCAGATAAATTTATTGAAGATGGTGGTTGGGAATTTTTGAATATGGAAGCTAGTGATTCTGATTTTGATAATTTAGAAGAGTCAGATCAAGGATATGAACCCTCTAATGTAGAAGAGGAATCAAAATCAGATTTCATGTAGCCACCATCAAGAGTGTTACAAGCCAACAAGATGGAGGGAATTCTCATATAAGGATAATTTTCAATGTTGCAAGTATCGACTTTAATACTAACTACAATGGCGACATTGAAATTCCCTAGCAGTATTTATGTTAAGGAAATTTCCTTTAGATGCAAGGATTCAAAGCACATCAACCATGTGGTATAAATGATTAAATCCCAGAGATGATCTGTAGCAATGAAAGAGTTTGAAAAGGCGGAGAGAGCTAAATTGGTGACTCAGGAGAAACTTCAACTTTCAAAAACAAAGCCAATTAGGCTGGCAGATGTGTGGATCAGGCCAACATTTAGTGGAAGAGGATGAAAGATGATTGGAACTCTGGAGGCCCACCATAATGGATTTCAGTAGTTGATATCACGTATCAAAACATTAAGCATGCATTCTTCTAGCTAGCAGAGAATGATATGATTACTTTGCTTCATTTTCATTTGCATAACCATATCATGGCATGGGAACCAAGAAGACCAAGGATGTCCAGTTTTATATGGAGGTAAAGGATGTGGTCCAAACTTTAGGAGGGGCAAGAAGGTCAATGTATGATCCTGATGAAATTGAGGAAGAACAACAAGAGAGGGACATGACTCCAGAAACAAAAAACATGTAAGAGAGCTATGGGAGAAGCCTCATCTAAAAGATTAGATTACATAATCATGGATTGCAGAAACACAAAACATGTAAAAAAGGAAAGATTCTAAAACTATAGATTGATTATATCCCACAAATAAGATCATTCTATCCATAATGCATGCACTCATTTTAAGGCATTCAAAAAACAAAATAGAGATATAGTCTTCCCACTAAAATACAAGCATATATAGTAACCAGGGATTAAATTCCTTTAACAATTCTCTCAAAAACATACAATGATAACACAATTAGCTTTGAATTAACAAGGATAATGACAAGAACTTACAATTCGCTTCTAGATGTAGAAGGTCACTTCACTTGAGCACCCCCAATGTAGCTTTCCTCCCTTCCTCACTTCATTTATATGACCACCAGTCTCACCTCAAGCTGCTCTTGCAAAAAAAAAATATATCATATTCATTACAATTAGTCTAGGTTTCTTGTTTCTACAACCCCCTCCTCCTCCTTCTATTACAATTACAAAAAGCATGAATCCTTCATAGACAACCCAAAATCTCAACAGTCAAAATGGATATAAATTCAAAACCCAATAAAAACACCAAAATTAAGATCAGGCTCCTCTAAAACCCAAGAAGAAAAAGAAAAAAAGAATCACATAAAATTGAAGCTTTTGGAACAAAAGTATTCGACCACATATTTGTGTCCAGAGGTCAAGAGATCGATACTTGCGAAGCTTATTTCATTTTCACTACCTTGTCTCGCACTTTTTTATTTCTTTAATAGATCCTCGCAAGCTTAATGGTAGATTAAAAATAAATGCTTTCATTGAAACCCCAACTATTACTAAAGCCTTCTTAAAAAGGAGCATCAATTTAAAACATATACATGCAAGGCCTTTCAGGGCTTAAATATACTAGCCTCTACACTAAACACTTTCCACAAAAATAATAGAGGGCATTGCAATATAATAAAATAGAAAATAAAAAACAAAGGTAAATTGTGAACCAAGATGAGCACCAAAGACCTTGTATTGAAGCACATAAATCCGTTGTTCAAAAAATTTTGAACCTCTGCCAATCCGCTACAATGAAAATCAATCACAATTCCATCAAATCCATGAAATACTAAGGCATAAAAATATCCTCGTCCTCCTTAAGGATTTGTCAAGCTAGTAAGAGAGCTATGGTTGCAGCCTCATCTAAAATATTTTGAACTAGAGTTTGATATACCATTTAGAGAGCTTGGTTTTCATGGAGTTCCTTTCAAATCCTCTGCTTTTATTATTCCTATGGTAAATTATTTGGTAGAGTTGGTGGAATTGCCTTTCTTAGTAATCGCTATTAGTGAGATTGAGAATTGTTAACCTTGAGAGAGTAGCACTTGGGCAAAAGGCATTTGATATGGCTATTATTTTCAAAGACTTAAAGCGGGATATACTCTAAATGTACGCCATTCCTCAATCTTTGCTTGATGGCATCAAGGAATGGTTGAACTCCATGGATATAAAGTATTATGAAAGAAGAATGAACTTGAACTGGTGGCCAATTTTGAAGACTATTACTGATGATCTAGATAAATTTATTGAAGATGATGGTTGGGAATTTTTTAATATGGAAGCTAGTGATTATGATTTTGATAATTTAGAAGAGTCAGATCAAGAATATGAACCCTCTAATGTAGAAGAGGAATCGGAATTAGATGAGGAAGGTTTAGAAGATGAATCTCTTGTGGAGTCAGAGGAGCACGAAGATGAAGAAGAATATTTTGAAGAGGAGGAAGGTAAAACATGGGATGAATTAGAAGCTAAAGCCAAAAATGAAAATAAGGAAAAAGGAGATGAGTCTAACAATGAAGAGGAAAGGCGGCAACGAAAGGTAAAATCTATGAGGAAGTCTCGGGCACCTAATATTAGAGATTCAAGAGGAATTATTGCCAAGAGGCATAAATTCAGATGAATTGAGTTCATCTACATCCTTCTACTATTTATTCATGCACATAAAGGGTCATCTTGTAATCATAAGATTTGAGCTCTATTTACTCATCCTATGCATCAATAAACAACTCAACACAAGAGATGCAAATTGACATATTAACACAACAATGTCCAACTAAGTTATTCAAACTCAACTATTGATACCTCGTTCTCCATCCAAATTACAAAATTGTTCCACTTTTTGTTTTGTAACATATTCTTTTCAAATTGCTTTGGATCGTGGCCATATTTCTCCTCCTGTCAAAACATGGCACATGGACTAGTTAAACTAATTAATATGCAATCATTTACTTTTTCCAAGAAAATAAAAAAAATATCATTTAACATATTAAATATACTTACAAATGTATAGATCAAGGCATATAAACCTTTCTGGCCACTATGATGAATGGCACAAAGTTTCTCAAGCCTAGCCTTGTAGGCCTTGTCCTGAAACATATACTAATTCAACTTAACTATGCACAAATAAAATTTAAATATTGTTTAATAAATTTGATATAATCTTATGAGAAAATTCAAATACCTGCTTACTCTCCTCACCGGACTTCCTCCATGCATCGGACTTCTGTGGCGACACGTGAGTCTTCCTTTTGTTCCTGGTGGTGTTGCGGTGACTCCCGTATGTCTTCTACGAATGGTGTGTGGTAGTGCGGTGACCACTGTTGTCTTGCAGCTACTTCATCAGCTCGGTGCGGTAGAGCGGTTTTTACCATGGTCCCATAAGTTGCTTCTTCCTTCTCGGCGATAGTGCGATGAAAGCTTCCATGGTAGAATTTTTATTCACAGAGGAGGCCATGGAGAGAGGACATGGATGGCGTAGAAATACTAAATTGCTGAGAGGAAAGTGGGTGGACATTGTAGAAAACAATAATTTTAATGGCCAAGACTTCTACATTTTTAGAATTATTTGCAATCCATGTTTAAAAAAGGATGATTCTTATGGCCTAAAATTTGAAATGCTTCAGTAATATTATGTTGTACTTGGACAATTGAAAACCTGTTTTATTCTCCTAGCAAGCTTTTTTATTTTCCATTATAATTCTAAACCAAACAACATTTACGAGGATGGCCTTTTACACCAATCTTAATTTGTATGAAGTCCACAAACCTATTGTTAGGTAGTAAATTTCTTTCGTAGACAGGAAATGTAAAGGCTTCATTTAAAAAAAGATAAGTAGTCTCTTTCTGAGGGTAATCCACATGCAAAAAGTAAAAAGCAAATAAAAAAACAATTGTATAGTAGAAAATCATATTCAATCAGTTATGTCTTATTTCACTTGCACACTTATCTGAAAGACATAGGGTATTCACCATACATTTCCCTTGACAAAGAAAACATGTGCTTTCATATATTTTTACTGTATATCTCAGAAGTGAAATTGTTGTTACATAATGATGCACTGAGAAAGTAATATATACAAATAAATGTAAAGACAATGTTTGAAATTTAACATGCAACCTACTGCATTTTTTTTATCGGTGATAATATTTGATTTAATTAATAATAATGAAGAATTTACATCAACTTCAAAAATTAAGTCCATCCAGTAGCTTCTAAAATATGTTTGTTTAACTACCACAGTTCCCAACAAACTAGAAAAAAACTACCGAATCTGCCTATAATAAACCCTATCTACTATTACCCATACCCCATACTGTTTACATTTTCAAATAAAAAACAGGGCTTAACCCCAAAAAACATACAACAAAAACTAAGATATAAACTGTATTTTAACCAAAATTGAGCTTCAATTTACGCAAAAGTGCCTGACATGCTGCCCAGTTGCATTGGCCATATTTCCTTGATTGGCTTCATCTTCTTCCTTGGGTGCAAACCTTTCTTCTCTCGTAGCTCCTCTCTAGTGACATCTTTTAGTCCCTCAATGACCATCTTGACCTCCATTATTTCTACATAAAATTTCAGGGCTTTCCATCCTAGCTCTGCTCCTCCTTTCCACATAGCTTTGGTGATTCCTTTTGGCCACCTAATGAAGGGATGGTTTATCTTTTCTACGTCAGGGTCCACATGATCTTCCATGCCTTTGATCACATCAAAGCCTTCTCTTGGTATAGCCTGTTGTAGGATACTTTCCATATTCACTAAGAAATCCTTGTGTATCAATGCCTTCATTACTTTCCTCACTTCTCCCATTGACTCTCCTAATTCCAGCCCCCATACCATGATCAGTGAGTAAATATCCATATTAGTACAATATATGTGCTTCAAATCTTCGAAGCCATTACCCATGATTTTTTGCACATATTGCACCACCTTCACATCATTTTAGAGGAAAAATCCTCTCAGCCTCTTCATAGTTTCTTTGCCAACAAAAGGGTCCAATTTTCTCCTTGAATGTAGAGTGAAATTGACCTCCATTTCTTCTTTGGTACGCTAGCTTCCAAAATGCCTCACACCACAGACCTGTTACATTACTTGCCACCGCAAACTGAGAAGCATCAAATGAAATACCTTTTATGTCTTTAAAAAAAATCCTATTGTCAGCCCTCACCATCAATGTCGAACATATGTCCAAAGCCGCCAACAATACCTTCATCAATGCTTCAAGTCCTTTGGGAATTTAAAACACATTCCTCTACTTGCTAGCATTAACTCCTTCAGCAATGTCTATGCAGGCAACACATTTTTTATTTAACTATATTTATTAATTAATTGAAAATAAAAAGTGCATTCACTTTTTATTTTCAATTAATTAATAAATGTAGTCAAATCATTTAATGGTGGAATGTGTTTCCTACATAAACAATACTTTTCTAAATCACACCCTGCAAATGCCAAGCATCAATTCCTCCTTTTATTATTGCTTGGATTACTTGGATGAATTATTGGCAGAAAAAATTAGGATTACTTGGATGCTTCTTCCATTCATTTTGTATCAACATATGTTCATGAAGAAACAAAAGTTAATAGCTCAATTGGGTAGAGCTTTTGTGATTTTCAAATGAAGATTAAGGTACATTTTTATTTTTGCTACATTACATTCATGTGCATAAACAAAATCAGAAGATTACATTACTAGATTGCACAATCCTTTAAAAAATGTAGTCTTTATTGATAATGTAAATGTATGTTGTTCCACACAAGTCGTGGAACTGACTATTTGAATGCATATAATTGAAAAACTATATATTTATAGATACAAAAGAGAAAAATGCACATAAAGAGAAAGGGGACCTGTCATTGCCTCAATGACAAATCCTGATTGCTTTGTTCTACATCATCTTTAGTTCTCCCGCTTGTCTAAGCCTCCAAGTTGATGTCTTCCTTGCTACTCCTAGGTTTCCTGTATTTGAGTGAGAAGAGTGTTGTTAGCGAAATGAAGGATCACCAGTCAAAATATGTGCATACATCTATAAACATATAATTCGATCATCATGTGCATTCAAATAACTTGTATACCATAGATGTCCAGGAAAAAAATAAAGTTATCAAACATATCTATCATATGCTCGATTTTATCTAACATGTTTTCTCATTGTGCAGGTATAGATAAAATTAGGTTATTGTTTTGTTTATCTGGTTACAACATGTGGGGTGAAATGTGGCTCCCACAAGGGCTAAGCCCAACCTGCTACCCTATTGTTTCATTTTAGAAGTATAATCACAAGTAAACCATCCATGAAGCATTAAAGATCAACCTTTGCAAGGATACTAGAGTATTTTGGTAAGGGGTAATCTCTTTATTGATAAAGATTTATCCTTATTAATAAGAACATTCCACTATCAACATAGCCATGATTCTGACAAAACTAATCATCAAGGATTCCAAGATAGTTTTCATTAATAGTCCGGTTAAAAGTAAGCAGCCCCAAGCATCATAACAGTCACAAGAGTTGAACATGAGGGGGAGTCATGTAGATTAATATCTTACACAATGGTCATCACTTGCAAAGACAAAGATAACATTTTTCCACAACAAATTAAATCGAATGCATGAAAGGTACAATGATGAAGTCCATAATAGTGAATGTTGCTTAGGAGGGATTGAAGGACAACATTTTTTATCAAGGAGAACAAGGTAACCTCAAACTCTATTGTACCTAAGTATGAAAGTACTCGAGCTTCTGGTGTTTCTAGATGGAACCTATAGCGGAAAAGTGTAGTCTCCATCTGAAGGAACCATCTTCAAAGCTCTTCCCTCAAATGAGAGTTGAAAACATTAGAAGAAAAGAAATACCATAATTCTAAAGTAACAATTTGTATCAAGACAAATGTCAGAAAGTATAATTAAAAAGAAAAATTATTACAATTGCACCTCAAATTGGACCAAACAACAACAACAAATGTGCCCTGATAAATCTTGTAGATTTAAACAACTTGAAAAGATCACTTTGGAGACAACAAAGCAATAAATAAGCATGAAAATCGACACAACAATTAAACAATGAAGATGGATTAGGAGTTATAATGTATCTGCTCCATTATATTGCTCAAAATATAAGCATACATAACATGAGTTCTTTTGATATGAATAAGTGGATGAGATAGTCTAGTATCTATTCTAATGGATTGAAATGATGATGATATGATGATCAAAATCAGACCTTGGTTTCCCTATTTGTATGGGAAGCAACAAGCTTTAGGTCCATTCACAAAAGTTACATCGTTTATTAACTAAAGCATAATTAACATAACATTGAAACTTAAAAAGATAGGTCCATTCCAATTGTTAGCAAACATTAAATAATGCTTGCGTTTGTTGATAGGTAGAAGATTTTGATGAAACACATACTAATACCCAAGATCCAACTGGGTTATTAAGATTTGGACAGGATGATCCAAACCATCCTTTAAACCATACTAGGGCAAAAAGGGAAAGATTAAAGAGAACACCTGAAAGTGTTTCACACCAACTCAAGGTACAATCCAACCTGGTTATGACACTGATAGCAATCCAAATTTTCCTATACCGTCCATACCCGAATGTTGCATCACAATCTATTCTTCCTACACATAAAAATGCCACATGTTAACCCCTTCTAAATAAAACTTAAAATGCCATGAAACAATGAGTCCCCTATATTAGTAAGTAAGTAGGCAGTCTATAGGGCATAGTTTGATTTTATACAAGGATTCTCATGAAAGGAATCTTCAAGTGACAGTGAGTGAGTTGTTTGAGATTGCAGCTAATGGTGCAATATCTAGTCTTAAAGGCAGTTAGAAAAGCAGTAAATGTCCAAGAAAATCAAATTGTACACAACAAACAATTCGCAATGTTATCTTGCATAATGTCTTAAGTTTGAAGACAAAAATCTCATTGTATCTTGATGAAAGTAGTGAACTTAATGGTCAATCACTGGTAACCATGATTTTAAAACATGGTATTGTGCTTATGGAGGCAACATTTTAAGCAAGGCGATGAGTGGTGGTTTGGAATGATGGCAGTATGAAGGACTTGATTTATATGCATACTATGCAGTCTAGCTTAAGACAACATTCTTAGAAGAGATTGAAGGTGGATTAGGGAACTCAAGGGTTACCATGATAAATATTAAAGAAAAGACTGAGATCTATTTAAAAGCCACTATCATGAAGATATTAAAGATGTCAAATGCAAAACCCTAGCAGCTCGAGTAATGAACATAGTGTGAAAGAGGACAGTGTGCTAGGGAAAATTTAGGAGATCTCCACATTATCTAATCACAAGAAAATACATCATTTATTTATTTTTCTAAATTAAAAGAAATTATTCTAAACCCTATATAGGACAGATCAATACTTCAAAAGCATTTGATTTATTTTTTAAAATTAAAAGAAGTCATTCTAAACCCTATATAGGATACATTGATACTTCAAAAGCATCTGAAGGAATTTGAGATTATGCAAACATATGTCAATTAAATACCTAGATTACAAACAGTAGCACAAACATTGTAACCCTTGTTGATCAGATTTGGAATTGATAAACAACAATGAATCCTATGCCCCCTATCATGCACATCTCCTTGCCATTCTCTGTCATTCTTTACTGAAACACTTCTCCATTTTTGTGGGCTACGCCTGAAAATAAGGTTTCAACAAAGGTTTTATTGTATGTTTATTAAAACGAGAACTCCATTTTGGTGAGCTGTGCTTGAAAATAAGATTTTGACAAAAAATTTAGAGTATGTTTATTAGAGTTTTAGAGTATTTTGGTGGGCTATATTCTTGATTCCTTAAATTATTTATTCATATGGATTGTGACTAACGTGATTTGTTGCCACGATTACCATACTACCTTTGTCTCTTATTATACCCTCTGTCATATGGTGGTGTTTTTCCCTTCCCTTTTTTTGTTTACCGCACTACCGCCTTGCTCAAGGCTTCTTCTTGCGGGGTTGTTGTGTATACTACTCTACCGCATATGTTTCTCACCTTCCCAATGGTATAGCAGTGTATTATTTTGATCATTACCTGAAGAGTGTCAATGAGACAATCTTCTTTGTCTTACCGATATCTCAATGTCTCATTGACATTAGATCTTATGTTCCTCTAATGTTGGTTGCTGATGTTGATGAGACAAGTTAATATCTCTTGTTGATATGCCATTGTCTCATCAATATTTTCCTTCGGCGGTATTTCTTTTTATATCGGTGTAACTCTACCATGTCAGGGAGACTCATGATTATCGCTACGGTATGGAAGTGTTTTTCCCTTCTCTTCAGTTGTTTACCACACTACCACCTTGCTCAAGGCTTCTTGTTGTGGGGTTGCAGTGTATACCACTCTACCGTATATGTTGCTCACCCTCCCGACAGTCTAGCAGTGTATGCTTTTGATCATTACTTGAAGAGTGTCGATGAGACAATATTATTTGTCTTACTGATATCTCAATGTCTCATCGACATTACTTTGTTGTATCCAAGAGTTGTGTTTCACTGAGCATTTGTAGATATACCTTGTCAATGTGACATAAGTGATTCTCTCCTCGATATGCTCGTATCTTGTTGACATTTCACTATTTTACATCATCGATGAGACATATAAATAAGTCTCTTTGACATAGGGGTGTCTAAACTAGTGCTAAACTTGAAGCTAAAGTTGATGCTAAAGTTGGGAGCTAAAAGTGGCACTAAACTCAAAGCTAAACTCAGAGCCAAAGGTGGCGCTAACGACGGTGCCACGCTCGAAGCCAATATTGGTATTAAAGGAATTGATAATTCCAGTGTAAATTAGCACCTAAATTAGAGCTAACTAGTCCTGATCGGTGCAAATAAACACCAAAAATAGTGCCATCCTGATAAATAGCGCTAATGTTTTCAAACAATTGGCAAAAAATACATTAAAACATTGGGTGGAAGTAAAAAATGGAGAAAATCACAAGGACTTTTTGTAGTGATTGCAGCCTATATTACGAAGGAAGTTTTAGATGTTTCATCTCTTCAGGAGTCACTTCAAACATTAGTTTTAGATGAGAAAGATCTTCTATCATATGGCTACGAAGATGACCTAAAATATTTGGTTCCTCGTATTTCATGTTATTGTTGGTTTCTTTTAATGTCTATAACTACTAGCGCATATGTGGATATGGATGAAAGAAAGCATAGGTTGAAAGGTTGGACTTTAAAAGTCTTGTCAATAAAATGATATGCAGCTAATGTTGAGGCTGACTTAAATGAAAAAGGGAATTGCAAAGAAATGGATATATTCAAGAAAGTTGATGAGAGTTTACAAAGGGGTAGGGTTTTGAAAGAAGGAAGCATGAATAATGCAAGACAAACCTACCCAAGAAAATCAATTTTGAGACAAGTAGAAATCATAATTCTCAGACAAGAATAATCAGTCTTGTACATGATAAGGAATATATGTTAGTCAACACAGAGTCATGTAAGGGAAGTCATTTGACAGTCTAAGGAAAGATAATTATAGATGAGTGACTAGTGCCATGCACTTGATGAATGCAATCAAAGTTTCAAGGTATATTGTGGTAGAAGGAAGCTTCATTTTTTTCACCACTCCATGACTTCCATCATACAAAAGTTTATATCACAAGATAGAAGGAAAACATTTGGAAAATAGTGGTAGTGTAGTCAAAAATAGGATAGTCCTTTATCCTTTTATATTTGTTTCAAAGGAGTTTCTTACCACCAAAAGAAAATAAATAGTGAAGGAAATGCTATAATACCTACAAATGACACTTTAAAGAAGCATTGCAGTTTTTTGTGGCAAATCTGTTTAGGTATAAAGCCAAATTCAATTCATTGAAAAGACTTTAGAATATTTCAAGTAAATGCAACATGAAGACTTAAAGCTGAATTCCACAACCTTTTCCAAAATGGAAACTTTAAATGATGGTAGGGACTTTATCAATGAATACCAAATTATGTAACTTGCTACCCTTTTTTAATCATATTTTAACATATATAAAACCCTAAAATTATATTTCTATTATAACGCAAAACCGAAAACCCCAAATACATAGTTCACCATCAATGGCTTAACACACACATTTATTTCACATAAACCAAAAAATTCCACTTCAACCAAGCATACACCCAATAAAAATTGAGCACATATCCTTCGGTGCTACAAAAAAATTCCAAATCTCAAATATTAAGGCGTTACTCACCAAGCACACATGAAGCAAGAATGTAGAACAAAACTTGGGAAGAGCACTCTCAATACGAGTCTTGTGAATATATGTCGATGCTTCCAAACCCCTGTCGACCGAGCTCCTCTCACCTCGAAACACTTTTTCCCGAGCATGCAAAATGGTCGGGCCCCTTTTTTTTATTTTATTATTCATGTTTCTGGTCGGATGGTTTTTAGTCAAGTGACTTTTGGATGAAACCCTTTCGGTAGGAAGGGTACCACCATGTCAGCACCAAGTCACTGCCATGTGGTTTTGGCCAAAATTCACTCGACCGAAAACCTTCTGACTAGAAACAACTCGGTCAAAACCATTTATTAGGCCGAAAGTGTGACACACTATTGTCCTTTTACCCTTGTAGAAGAAAAACAAAGTGTACACACCACCCATCCTCCTCCACCTAATAATGGACTCGCATCATATTTCAAAAATAACAAGAATCCTACCATAGATCGAATTCTCAAGATCATGAACTATCAAAGAAAAGGTTTAGGCCTTCATAAGCAAGGTATTTTAGAGCCCATCTAGGTGAAAGAACACCTGTTTACAAGTGGTCTTGGATATATCTCTCAAGACTCACAATCCAAAAATGTTGGTACAACCTTTTTACATCCTAAGTGAGCCTCTTCCAAAAGAATAATAGGCTCTTCCCATCGCTCCACCACACCATTTGTCACCATCCCCCCTCCTCCATCATATGACCCCAAAACAACCATCCATATTCCTCCTTCATCCTCCAAGTCCATTTTGGGTCCTTATGTCCCTCCATCCACCATCACCCATCCTTCATCTACTATGTCCATTTTGGGTCCTTATGTCCCTCCATCCACCATCACACATTTTCCATATACAAATCCCATTTTGGGCCCTTATATCTCAAAATCACCTCCTCCATCTTATCCTCTTCATCCTCTCATCCATCCATCACCTATACCTAGTACACATCATAAACATCCTAACCTCATAATCCCTGATCGGGATCAACAAAGGCACCCCTCTATGCATGCTATCTCACATCATCCATCCACACATCATCATCAAAAGCTTACTTCTACCACTCCATCCACGTCTCCTCCACATCATCCATCACTTCATACCCATCCCATTTCTATTAAAATCACTTTGGGTGCCAAAGAAAAAATGAGCAAATCTAAACATCCACATGAATCTAAAGCTCCTCATGTCCCCTTAAAAAGACATGTTGAAGAAAGGAAAAATCCAATCCAAAATCCAAATCAATCCCAAAGGCTAAAAAGGCCCACTAAAGAAAAAATCAAAACCATGTGGATCCCAAAGAAAAAAGATGCAATGCCTTCAAATGAAAAATCTGTAACAACATCCAATTTTTCTAATCCAAAAGCTAATGATTCACATCCTCCATCTCCTAAATCTATTTTGGGTCCTTATGTCCCAAAATTCACTATCCCAACTCCTCCATTATCCCCACATTCTCCATCCATTAATCCTCCTATCCTTTCACAACCACCATCATATGTGCCAATGCTGGTCCTAAAATAATTCCCCCATCACACATCCCCTCCATCATTCCATCCATACACTTTTCAACACCCCATCCATTATCCCACATATCTCCCTAATTGAATCCCTTTAATCCATTCTCTTAAGTGCATAATCCATTTATCCTAATAAGGTTGTACCAACTTCCAATAGTCACTTCTAACATGGATTCTTATTACCTTGAATGGAACTTGATGCTTGAGTCCTTCATCCATCTCTTTATCACATTTATATCCATCCATTTATCCACATCCCTATCCTTATCCAAAAAATCCAAAAAAAATAAAAAAAAATTATTCAATGGTGAAAACATGGCAAACAAGCATCATGTGTAAATACCCCATCTAGTTTACTTCCACACTTGGGGGAAACTTTATGCTATGCATCCCCTTCATTTGTCTCCTCCATCCCACCAATCATAAGCATCCTACCCATTTACCTCCAATCCTTCCATCCTCCTTGTGATCTTGATAAAAATTGGGGCACCTATCTATACATGATTTGGACACCTCTTGGCATACATTCCCCTCATCCATACACTACCATATTCCTTATCCTCCCCCATTCCCCTTCCTTATCCATTCATCCTATCCACATCCATTTATCTTCCTTATCCACCCATCATGCTAACATCCATTTCCCTTCCTTATCCATATATCCTATCCATATCCCTCTCACTCCCTTATTCACCCATCCTCCTATCTGCCATCCCTCTTGCCTCATCACACATGACATATATAGAGTGGGTAATCTCCTTCTTTGTGACATAGTCCTTGGAGACAACATTCATCCATCCAAAAAATCCATTCCATCTCCCAAATCCTCATCTTTCCTTCCATCAATTCACAAAAAAATGCTTTCTATATCCCCATCCTTATCTTCCTATCCATCCATCAAATCATCCCTTCTCCATCCACCATCCTTATATTCTTGTCCATTCATCCTATCATTCTACCATATCGACATACTTATCTCTTGATCCTCCATCCATGTAATCCCTATACCATCTCAATCTCCTATCCATCATCCCATGTCACTGGTATTTGTCTATAGGATACCTCCATGCAAACCAATGCCATCTATCTCATTGTCATCACTCCCACCTCTTTCACACATCTTTCCAATCTCCTATCACTTTTCATCACTCATTTATCCATCATATAATCCTCCCAATTCATCTTTTGATGACTTGGATAACTAGCCTATCCCTGAGCTTCACATAGTACACATCTTATCCATGTCAATCATCCTATCCACACAGTCTACTTATCTGATCATATTATCTCCATCATTGTATCTATTTATCATGGTCATCTCATCATCCTTTATCCATTTTCTATTGTTTGTCTTTGGTTGAACTACGTTGCCCCTGCACTTTCACGTAGGCAAGGCTAATCATTTGATCATCCCCTAGGGAATTTGTCCATTTGTTCTTCACCATCCATCGAGGTCTCCATTGTCCTCTTTTCACTTTTATCCATGATGTGTCGTCAATATTTTATCGAACTACGAGGGCTCTACGCTTTCACATAGGAAAGGTTGATCTTTCATCAACCCCCAAGCCCCTAGGTCTTTAGGGTGTGTCTTGTTTTCATGTCATCAAGTATGTACTTATTCAGTCGGTATCTAATAATAAAGGTCATTAGTATCAAGAGGTCCAATACGTTTTGAGTACCCCGAGTCATGTCAATCACCTAATCTATCCACCATCTTTGGTCTTAATGGGATATATCCTTCCTATATCTGACCGCATCAATCCCATCCACCTACTGATCCTATGGCACGGGACATTTGAAATTTTTTGCGATCTTTTGGTGCTCTTGCATTTTGTTTATCATTTGGGCTTCCTATTATACTCTGTTAGGGTCGCCACGATCCATCATATCATGGTGTGCTTTGAAAAGTAAACATAGGGGCATATCTTGATCTTTTGTTTGTTCCTATCTTCTTGGTTGTCCCACGTAGTACCCACCAAGATCCTTGTGATCTTGTGTTATGTTGGGGCATCCTTTGTGTTTTTGGTTCTCCAACATTGGCCCTACAAAAGCCCCCGTAACTTTGGGATGTTGGACTAACTTTTTGTTTGTTGTGTCAGTCCTATGCATGTGATACAAGGTCCCCTTAGTTCCTCATACTTTGGTGCATAATATCTCATGCTATATAAAATTAAGTTCTCACTACATGGCATTTTTTATACAACACTCTTAATCCATCTTCCAATCCACTCACCCTACATCTTTCTAATCCATTCATCCTACATCATTCTCCCTCATCTATCTATCCTCTCTATTTTCATCCCTACACTTCCTCCATCCCCATCATATCATCATTCCTTCAATCTTCTTAGGATAATATAGATTTGTTATTCTAAGCATATTTTCATCCTTCCTCATCATATCATCATCTCTTCAATCTTCTTAGGATAAAATAGATATGTTATTCTAAGCATATTTTCCTCTGTCCTCATAATATCATCACTCCTTCAATCTTCTTAGGGTAATATAGATTTGTTATTCTAAGAATATTTTCATCTATTCTCATCATATCATCATCTCTTCAATCTTCTTAGGATAATATAGATTTGTTCTTCTAAGCATATTTTCATCCACCCTCATCATTTCATCATCCCTTCAATATACTTAGGATACTATAGATTTGTTATTCTAAGCCTCTTTCCCTCCATCATCTTAATTCCTTTAAGAAATCTCACATCTCCATCCAATCCTAATCTATTCAATCTAGCAAAAATCATCTAATCATCTCATTGGTCTTGTTCCTAGCCTTACTACATGGCTTGATCCAATCATCATCATCGCCATCATCATCAGGATGTATCCTTCCCTATCCTTTTGTGTTGTTTTGGGATGTATCCTTCCCTCATCAACAACACTCTTATCATCATCATTGGGATGTATCCTTCCCTATCCTTGTTTTTTTTTGGGATGTATCCTTCCCTCATCAATAACACTCCATCCATCACCAATCCATCCTATCTTATAGCTTTGTTGGGGCAACATCATATTTGTCCTTGAATCCATTTGTGCTTGCTTAATTCTCATCTTCTCCTTTCATTTTCTCTTCCTCCTCCCATCCCATATCCTATCCATCACTTTGCATCATCTTCCTCATATACTCTCACATCACCTCATCCATTTCAAGAGCACACCCGTGTTCTCTTCAACCTACATGTCCTCTTGAGGGGGCATCCTAAATCCCTAATCTTTACCTTCACTCCCATCATTTTCCTCCTAGTCACTCATTTGAATGACTAGGGCATCTTCCCTAATCTAACTGTCTTCTTCTTGGTGTTATGTTTTAATCTTCTTTAAAATGATGCTACTTCGTAACACAATCTCAAAGAGGGGCAAAATGTAGACACCTAAATTTGACCACTTATATTTGGTCAAATTTATCATTTTCATCTAAATATACTCTTACCCACATTAATTAAGTAATATTGCTATTATTTAATTAATACCCCTAAATTCCTCTAAATCCCTAAGGTATTTAATTAAATAATTATCATCTATCCTACCTTACCCATTTTATCCCACAAATTAAATAAATAATTTATATTTATTTAATTTACTCCCTCAAATGTCACATCCTTCGTCACTTTTTCCTAATCCTAATCCCAATCCTAATCCTCACCTAACCTACCCACTAAACATATGCACACACTTAATCATGGATTAAGTGGGTCAACTCTCCCACCCCCCAAGGAATTTTTAATTCCTTTTCTCTTTCCCAAGGAATATTAAATTCCTTTAATCATTCCCATGCACATTAAAAAAAAGGAATTTTTAATTCCTTTTGTCAACTCTTAATCTCGGCCCTTGATACCAAGATCTAATCTTGGCCATCCATCTCATTATCCTCCAATCCTATTTATCCCAACACTTAGCCATTGTTCATCTCTCACCCATTTTTCACTAGAGTGTTGTTATGCTACCAAAATTTCGAGTGAGGAAACATCCAATCGAACATTGTGGGAAAATCTACACAATAGGAGGCTTTGTACGCTGGTTTGAACTCCTCATCACCCTATCTTGAGTGTTGTTCTTGTTTTTGGTATTTTTCTTGATTTCTTGCATTTATAGTAGATTAAAAACATTTCACATAGTAGGGTAAGTTATTTAATTTTAGGAGAAGTTCCATGAGCAATTAGATATTTTAAAGAAACCCCGAGAAGCTCAAGCAGAGAAAAGAAGAACAAAAATGGCCAATGCTCTGATAGTGCCATATATGCACACCATGTTCAACCAAGATTAGGAGGATCTCATGATTACACATAAGACACCCAAGGTGATCAAGATCTAGGGACAAATGATTCTTGTAGATTACTCAACCTGCATAGTTGTCTTGAACCTCAACTAGGCGAGGTCGATAGACAAGTTGAACTCATAGAGGAAACAAAAATAGTTGTTACAATGAAATATGTTAAGTTCAACCACCAATTCGAAAAGAAGGATTGGAAAATCAAAATTAGAGCCAAGAACTTGAACCTCTCAAGGATGAGAGCTAACCTGTAGAATAATGTCTCTCTAGAGACCCTCTAGGTAGAGGTTAATCAAAGAACCCTACTGCATATCTAGGTAACTAAATTGAAGGCTAAATTGGAGATCTTGAGGAAGGCAAAAGAAACCACAGAGGGTTATTTGTAGTAGAAAGAAACAAAGCTGACATGGATCCAAAAGAATCTTTTAGATTCATTAAATGCACAACAACAACTACAACAACAAATGCAACAAGAATTGTAGGTCACTGACCTGTAAATAGAATGGATAAAGCAAAAACTCATTGACCGCCCTCAAATCACATGGATTCTCCCAATGGTCAAACAATTGTATGTATCTTATTGGAGGCAGGTCATAAACATAGCTTCATACTTGAAGCCACCACTCGGATTCATCACTAATCACATCGATTGAGTGCTCAAGAAAAATCATCTATAGAGAAGATATTTTCTTTTGTCTCCTTAAGGTTGAATATTCAAAGCTTCTAGTATAGAAGCTCTATAGCACAACTAATGAAGCGCTCTAGGTAGTGAGGGTGACCAACTGAAGGAAGGTGACCAGTAAAGTTAATGAATTCTTAAGCTGCAATAAAGCAGCTAACAAATGAAAAGCATATTTGGAGGTCTTGGAATAAGTGCTCCAGAAAAAGGAAGGGACACATTGAAAATATGGTTCAATTAGGACTCCCCTCCCCTTTCCTCCCTAATAATATAGTCCTCTCAGAGGATGAAATCAAGGGGCTATTGGTCACAAAGAAAAATAATTAGTTAGTGTTTGTGAACCTAAGCTAGATGCCGAAAATCTCTAAAGTGGAGACTATTCTACTACCCCTTGCAAAACTTGAGTTCTAGTTGAGGTCAATGGTGTAGAGCTTAAGCAATATATTCTTCAAGGAGATTATTTAGACAGAGTATTCAATGCTCTAAAGTAGAAAGATCATCCCTCCGAGGAGGAATGGGCACCTTTGAAGGATGCCCTCAGAAAATTGTAGGTGTTGCAGGCCTCCCCTTTATTTGGTTTTTCTTCTTTTTGTGTGTACTTAGGATTTTGGTTTCTCCATCCACAGGTAGATTTCCCTTGTTAGTCGCTAAAACTATGGATTAAATCCACTCTTTGAGAAATGTGTTGCTTAGTGCTTAGTTGGATGTGGCTACAAGCTGAGCATCTAACTTAGCCTCTTTATTTTGTGGCATCAATAAAATCACTTTATGAAAGGTTCTTCATCATTGTAGACACATGGCTTCTTTGTTCTCACTCACTCCAAAAAATGCCCAACTTTATTTTTGGAGTAGTGTCATGGCACCACATGATTATGTTGATGTTATCAATGCATTAAACACAAGTAGATTCAAGAATGGACCCTAGTTTACATGTGGCACCACCTTGTGTGTCAAAGAATGAAAGAGTTAATATTATGACAAAAGGATGTTCCATTGGTCAAAGCCGCCATGATAGTTTGATGAAGCACACACCAGAAGTTTAAGGCCACTAAGAATTATGGGGACATTTAGGATCTATAGATCAAATATGGTAGCACCAAAATATTTCCATAATCTAATTCTATCATTGAGCTTTCATGATGTAAGAAATGTGTGAGACTGTAGGTATCTCAGAGGCACCAGGTTTTGAGTTTTCTTGATCTTGGGAGTCACAACCATGTAGGGTAATTCCATTTATTTATTTGGGGATGTTATCTCTATAAGGGGTTCCATTTTTTGGATTTAGGGGGTTCTGTGATTTCAATTTTGACACCAACTTTAGTTCCTCTCTCAACAGGATTTCTATTTTCCAGAGAGAATATATTGTAGCTTTTAGTTTGGAATAGAGATAGTAGTCATTATTTTTTTCATTTCAAAGGCCTTAGCAAGTGCCCCTCGCAAGAAGGATTGAATGTTTTTTATTGTAGCATCGGTCCTTTGTAATCTGTTCTCCCCAACAATGAAGAGGATGTGGTGTTCTGTTCTAAACTATGTGAATTTAAAATTTGTTTGTTGTTTTTTATTCCTTTGATTTTATAGTATAAGCTTTCATGAATTTTATGGAATTTGAATCATGCAAGAGATCTTTTAATCTATACTATGAAACTTAGTAGCGAGTACCAAAGGTTTTTTCGATGTATTGCCCTAGATAGTTTATTTTCAATATTTATTGCTTTCTCTCTTCCCTTTCCCTCTCAAAGCAATCAAAGACCCATATTCTAAAATCCTAGAGGTTGTTTCACAAATAGAAAAATTAGGTCCCACATCTGTGAAACTTCCCATAAGAAATTGTTTTCCTAGAAGTGAGGGTTTTAAGCATCAACAATAATATAATACATAAACTAGCCTAACATTTATAGGTAGAAATAGCCATAGGCAATTTATACCGATAATACTTTTGATCACTCATGGATTTCATTAAAGAATCTTTTTTTTTTAAGATTTTCATATAAACATAAAATATAAAGACACATGGTCTCTCTACAAGAATGAGTGGCTTCCATATACATAACCTATGTATTTAATATAAAAAAAATAGCTTTTTCTTTTTCACCCAGCTCACCACATCACTAAACATGCTAAACACATAACTATTGGTAGATAACTCACTATTAATATCACCTACTCAATATACATCAACAAGCCTCAGATATTTTTTTCTCAAATTAGATCCACCATAACTTAGAAAACATAATATTATAAATTTCTACAAAAATATTTGAAGACCTCAACTATAATCCAATCTCCTTTTCCTAGGTTGGAAATTTATGGATAGTGCTCCCATTACCTAGGAAATATCTAGTCTCATGCAAACCATAACATGTATAAAGCTACACATAATACTCATATATTGAATAAAAATCATGTTCTCTATCTCATTAGGTTTCTTAGGATATGAATCCATCAATAAATTTCAATGTAGGAGAATTTGGGTCCACCATGCAATCCTACACAACTAAAATATTTGAAATTTTAATTTTTGGTTTTTGGTTTCTTTCTAAGGTGTATTGTTTATTATAACTTCTATGAAATTGCTTCTTAAATGTTGCTATATGAAGGTTGTTGGTTTTATTATTAGTAAAATGGATCAAGCTATTCAAATGATTGTAGTTTCCTTTGACAATGTGTTCAATATGTGGAGATTCTCCAAGTTGTATGATAGGATTCTAACACATGGTAGTAGGTTATTTTGGGTCATGCCTTCTATTTTGGGTTTCACCTTCTTAGTCATGTGTAAATTATTTTTGGTTGTTAATATTATCTATGTCCAGATGCTATTCCCTTGATTAACTATCAACAAGATTTAGAGAAAATCCTATTTGGCCATTGAAAATTCTTTGTATATTTCTTGGATTGTGTGGCATTCCTAGATGAGTAGTTACAACAGTTGGGCCTATATTATAATCTATTTGAATTTTTTTATCTATATGGGATTTTATTCATGGCCGGTTCCATCCCCATGGTTGCATGCTATTTAATTTTTAACGCCTCAATATTATGATCAAATATTAATGGATACAAAATAGATGACTTTTTCATGATCAAGATATAGTATTTACATGTTCCATTACATGTTAATGCATACACAAAGTGTTGTGACAAACACGATGACACATAATATGACATCACCATTACTCAAATAATAGTGGCACAAGTAGAATAATTTACTAATCATGTGATAAAGTTGCCATTATAATCATACAA
>CM021100.1:606600525-606643673 GCA_007115665.2 Sequoiadendron giganteum | reverse complement strand
TATCTGTATGCATCTACACTAGGTAGTGTCCTAAATTGTGTATTTATTGATAAAGTAATGTTGGTTTAATAGAATTACCTTCAATTAGATTTATTTTGAGAATGGTTATAAAATTAATAGTTTGGTCTCCTTTGTGGAAATATATTGGTATCTTCCTAATCAAATCATAAGTGTTCATTATTAGAACAACAATAGTATTGTAAGAAATACTCCAACTTCCTTATTCCTTCTTCAAGTAAGTTAATCCTTAAAAGTTATGACTTTAAAATTCTGTGAAAATACATCATTACACCTTTACGTTGTATCTTTTGAAATATAATGGGAAGTTCAAATTTATTATTTCAAGTGTACTTTATTTTGAACTAAAATATGAAACATGTGATTTTGTTAGAATGAAATGCTTTATAAATAACTTACCAAAATTATAATTTGTCAATTAAATATGAAATATCAAAATACAAAACGATGTTACAATCATACTTATGATAACACCAATTATTTCAAATATACCATGGTCATAGTCAAGATTTCAAAATAACATATAAAATTAATATGAATTGAATTCTTACAACTGATCACCATAATGTATTCTAAGTCTAGAAAGATGCTTGATGATGGAGAGAGGCATGATAAATGCATACACTTCTTGTTCTTTTTAAGTATGGAGGAAAAAGTGCGGAAAAAAGAAAGGAATCAATGCAAGAGAGAAGCAAAAAAACATGTGAATTGTGAAGAGACTCAAGGAAGTCCAAAAAGGTAACATTTGTTGATTTTTTATGTACTTGATTATGTATTTTGGAAGGGGAATGATAGTTGGAGGAATATATGTTGTTTTAAAATGTTTGGCAAAGCTTTTCAGCCACTATATTGAAAAATAATGATCTGCACATATGTTTTAAAAAATTTCATGATCCAGAGGTATTTGGGGTTTATTTATTTGATTTGTGAATGAATTTCAACTTGCATATTTATGCCTTCAACATTCCTCACAACCTGCAAATGTTTCCAAATTTAATATGTAGATGAAATTCAGTCTGAATTAATGTCACCAACATTCTTCATGCCTTGCATACTTTTTTCTTTTCTTTTTTGTAAAAGTGGCAGGGCCACAAAAATTTATTAATAGAGAGGAAAGAAAATACAATTCGATTCTCAATGGCAGAGGAGCAGAGAAAATTCATGGAACTTCAAAAGAGAGTGTATACAAAATGGGAGTTACAAAGATAGAACTCCATATCTAACAACAAAGCCCTCCATAATTACAAAATTCAAAAGGTGCATGAGAGATACCCTCCATAAAGTGAGGGTTACAAAATTCTACAGAGACCAATCCACCAAACTGATAAAATAAAGCCCTATAATGCACAGTATGAGGCAATATCCGCAGGAGGAAGAAAGAAAGGCTTTGTATGTAGCTCACTTAGCACATGCTAAATGAGGAATATGATAGCATAAAACAGATTTTGAATCGGATCTGTCCCGAAACAACGAGCCTGAGACAGTCAACAGATAGGCAAAGGTGAAGGGTTGTCAAAGGAAATCAAAGATTCAAGCAAGGCCAGGCATGGAAGAGAATTATGGTCAAAGAGCGTTTCCTCATCCTCCTGATCTATGGCTAAATTTGCAAGCCAATTTGCCACTTTGTTTCCCT
Organism: Sequoiadendron giganteum; assembly: GCA_007115665.2. Taxonomy (NCBI): domain Eukaryota; kingdom Viridiplantae; phylum Streptophyta; class Pinopsida; order Cupressales; family Cupressaceae; genus Sequoiadendron; species Sequoiadendron giganteum. The sequence goes on along the minus strand of CM021100.1, from coordinate 606,642,022 downwards.
CCTTGTAGCAATGAGTGATTTGAAAAGAATCAAAAAATTGTAAACACATCCAAGCTTGCTCAAGGATATATCTGATGGACCAATTGTCTGCTTTTTGTTTTTGAATAGCTGAGATGATAATGAGGGAATCACCTTCTATTACGACCATTTTGAAGCCTTTTTCTATAGCCAATTGAAGGCCATGAAGTAAAGCAAAAGCCTCAGCCATGTTATTTGTTCCTGCTGGGAGTTTCTTTGCTTTTGCCATTAAGATTTCTCCTCGAGCATTTCTGATGATACATCCTAAACCCAACGGGCCTGGATTCCCTCTGCAAGCCCCATCGAAATTAATTTTCACAAAAGGAGAGGTGGGTGGAAGCCATTCGATGGTGGATCTGTCTACTTTCGGGTGATGAGAGGAAACACCACCATTGGAAGGAAGGTTCTGGAGTTCTTTCCACTGGGAAGAAATAAAACAACCCCAGTTGGTCCATGCATAATCTTTCTTAGCCGATCTATTATGTTTGGCAATCACTGTCTCTGAGATTAGGGTTTCCATGTCCTCTCAAAGCTCTTCCAAATCCTTTGCAGAATTCTAAAAAACTCTAGAATTCCTTTCTTTCCATAGCAGCCACAACACTATGGAAGGACTAACTATCCAAATCAGATGAAAATAAGCTTCTTTGAAGAGAAAAGGCCAACTTTCCAACCATTGAGTCAAGGTGGCAAGAATTGGAGAACACTAATTGAGCTTCACCATTAAACGTCCCCAACAAGCATGATTGAATTTACATCTCAGCAAAAGATGGTCAATTGATTCTTTCTCTTCCTGGCAGAAGACACAATCAAAGTTTTGACCTATAGACAATCTTTCTAGTCTATCGCCTGTCAAAATCTTCTTGTTGATCACCAACCATGTAAAAGTTCCCGCCCTTGGAAGAACAAGGTCACTCCAGCATAAACCAGTTGGCTATTCCACCTTTGGCTTCGAAGAGAGGAAATTGTATCCGGATTTCGCTTTGTAATTCCTCAAACTATCTCCTATCCAGATCAGCTCATCCTCCTTTGGAGAGAAAAATAAAATTCTATCCTTTAAGATCTTTGTCAAAGCATTTTTCTGATCCTGAGGGAAATTGCAATTTTAAAAAAAAAATCTAGGATATTCTTGAGGGAACCATTTTGGTGTCCAACGTGAAATAGTTACATACCCTCACTCCCCAAAAGGTTTTGAGGAAGGCAGCTGCCTCCCTGAAGTCGCCTAGAGAAGCTATTTTCGGCCACCCGTTCCAAGAATCATCCCAAAAGGAAGCTTTATTTCCATTGAAAATGGTCCAGACAGCCTTGGGATAATGACTTCCCGACATTTGATAATAAAATTCTAGATAGAAGAACCTTTTGGAGGATTGGCGACGGTGAAGATCCTCTCTAGCTTTTGAGAATCTAAGTACTTTCTTTGCATTATTTTCACCCATTTGGCCTGAAGATTCTTGTACATTTTCCAAGCTAGCTTTTCCCCCAACAAAACATTATGAAGCTCTGTGTTAAGGACTCCAGTGCCTCCTTGATATTTTGGTGCGCAGATCGTATTCCAGGCTATTAGGTGATTTTTTTTTGTGTCTGAAGTACCTTGACAAAGGAATTTCTTGTAGATTTTGCCTACATCTGAAACTAGTCCTCTTGGAATTTGGAGGGAAGAGAGCATGTAGATCGGAATGGTTGTAAGCACTGACTTGATTAGGATAAGCCTGCCTGCTAGGGACAGCCAGTTCCCCTTCCAGGCGCAGATCTTGTGTGTCATGTTTTCTATGACCCCATTCCAAAGTTCTTTTTTGTGTCTACCGTTAAAAAGAGGGACACCTAAATACTTCCTTGGGAGTGATTCCAAATTGAAGTTGAGTAAGGAAGCCAATTCCATTTGTCTGTGAGGTGAAATGTTGAAGAAGTACATTTTGGACTTGTATGTGTTCACTAACTGACCTGAAGCTTCATAGTAGGTTGCGAGAATTTGTTTGACCCCAATAACTTCTTTTTTAATGGCCCGACTGAAGAGGATTGTGTCATCAGAAAAGAGTGCATGAATTAAAGGATTATTAAGAGCCTTCAACCTAATCCCTTTCCATATCCTATTACGGGCTTCTTCTTTAATCAACCAAGTGAGAGCCTTCGTCATCAATATGAAGAGATATGGGGACATGGGATCGCCTTGTCTTAGACCTCTCGAGGTCTGGAATGAGGGAGACTCCACTCCGTTTATAAGAACTGAACATATCACCCCTGTTATGCCAAAAAAAATCCATTTAACCCATCTTGAAGAGAAACCTAGAGCAAGAAAAACGTGATGCAAGAAGGCCCAGTTAACTCTATCATAGGCTTTGCTCATATCCAGTTTTAGCACCATGCAAGGCATTTTGTCCCTTTTTAAGGAGTGGAGAATTTTGTGGGTAAGTAAAGCTCCTTCAACAGTCTCCTTTCTAGGCACAAAGCCCCCTTGATCCTCCAAGATAATTTGTGGGAGGAAGCTTTCCAATCTCAATGCAGTTGCTTTGGAGATTATCTTGAAAATGAAGTTGCAAAGGGAGATAGGCCCGAATTCATCAAAAGAGGTAGGGGTACTTACCTTTGGGATGAGAACTAAATTAGTCTTGATGAATTCTTTCAAAACATTACCAAACTTCCTTGATTCCTCAACTGCTAGGAAGACGTCTCTCCCCACAATCTCCCAACACCTTTGAAAGAAAGAACTAGTCCAGCCATCTAAGCCCGGGGCTTTGTTTCCATCCATGGCGAAGACTATCGATCTCACCTCCTCCATGGTAAATTCCCTCATAAGATCCTTGTTGATGACTTCAGAGACTCTTGTAGGTAAGTTGAAGTTTCTAAGAAGTCGTGAAGGGTCCCCACTATTGTTGGAGAGCATGTTTTCAAAAAAGATTTTCACTTCAGATTTGATAGATTTTGGATCATGAAGGAAAGAGTCATCATCTTTCTTGATACAATGAATGGAGGCCCTTGGTCTCCACAATTTAGTTGATAGATGGAAAAAGGATGTATTGCGATCACCCTCTTTTAACCAAGTTTCTCTCGACTTCTGGCGCCAGTAGATTTCCTCCCGGAGGAGGATCTCTTCTAGCTGGTGTTTTAGAGCTTTTTCTTTGAAATACATTGAACTATTCATGTCAGTCTAAATAATTTCCTTTTCCACCTCCTCTGCTTCCTTTAAAATTCTACTAAAGTGATTACAACATCTGACATATTGAACTATTCATACCAGAATGAATAATTTCCTTTTCCACCTCCTCTGCTTCTTAAAATATTTTGCATACTTATCTACTAAAGTGATTACAACAACATCTGAAATATTTATTTGTTCTCTGTCCTTACTCCATTCCAAATCCCCCCATTTTGTACACGCAGCAAGGATGTTAACAAGCATCATAGGCTTGACTCTACACCTGCAAATCGCATTTATTTGAATGTTTCAAAGCCTTTTTTTTACATATCTTGAACCATTTTAGTCCGTGAGACCACATCTCTCTTCAACATTCTGTCAAACAATTCCCAACTTTAATCATGTTTATTATCAGCACCATATCGTGCTTCTTTGAGACTACTTTGTCCAAATATTTTCATATATACCCTTGCTTCCCAAATTTACTTTTAAAGCCTTAATTATGATGAATTTTACCTTGATTTGTTCAGCTTTATAGTTGCATTGTTAGTATGTGCATTTGATATTTAGCCTAGCTTTTAAAAGAAAGTGTTTTTTTTAAATTGTAATAATCTTAATTAATGCTAATTGATATTCTCTTTATTGGTTTATTTATTTTTCATGGTTTAGTTCTTCTTAAGGAGGGGTAGATTTTAACTAGTGATTAAATGTTTTCATTTCAATCAATCAAAATTTACCATTTTTGTTTCATATAGTCTACTTTAATGTTTTAATTTTTTAATATAAGTATTTTTTATGTCAAGTAAATAAGAAATTATTTTTCTTCCATTCTGATTGATCATGTTTGCAGATGTAAAAAATGTTGGATGTTCAATTGCATAATAAGACTATTTCTAACGACATGTATACTAATTTATTTCAATTTTCAGATCTAATTTGAGGTAAGAATTATTTTTTTCTTTTTTAATTCTAAACTGTTATTATTTATTTACTCTTTACGTAATTTACTTTTTCAACATTCCGTCTATATTATATATAATGGATATTATTTTTTTGCCTTGTTGATTTTTTTTAATTTAATGTACATTTCTACCCATTGCGGAAGATTAAACATTTTTTTCTTTTTTGTTTGTTTGTTTGTAAATGCCATGAATTTTGGAATTTATCAAATGGGTATATATATTCACTTGTTTAATAATGTTATAGAACAGTTTAGAATTGTTTATTTAAAAACATAATATTTTATAGTTACAAATATTAAAAACAAAAATTGAAACTTAAAATTAAAAAAATTGTTGCAAAAATAAATTAAATTTATGGAATGAATAGAGTTTTAGAAGTTGGTAAATATAAATATTATTTTATATATTATATTATAGTATGTTATATTATATTATAATTTATTATTAATATATTATAATGTATTATATAATAAACTACAATATAATAATATTATATGATTTTTTTTTTATAATTTTAGGTGATCAATGTCTTTCATACCACAAGGACCATGGGAGGACTAGACCTTGTGACCTTTTGCTTGCAACAAGACACTTTAGCCAATCGAACTAAGCCCACCACCACAAATAATATTATATGCTAATTCTTAATGATTTTATATATTATATTTTTAATAATTAAATATATTTTAGTATTTTATATTTTTAATAATTAAATATATTTGAATATATTATATAATATAATTATTAGTATGCATGCAATAATATTTTGATAGAAAAACATGAAAAATATTAGAATTTAGGTTTTATTTTTGTTATGTTTTAAAAAATAATTTTAATTCACATGAAAATTAAATAAAATTAAAATTAAGATTAAATTTAAAACTAATTATAATTTATTTATAATTTTTTTAAATAATTATAATTAAAAATTATGTTTACATTATGTGTATTATTATAATTATAATTATATAAATTAAATTATAATTATAATTATTTAAATTAAATTTTAATTTTAATTATATAATTAATGAAAATATATTTAATAAAATATAATAAATTTGTTAGAATTATAATTGGATTTAGTATTACAAGAAAAATAAAAATTTTATTGAATCAAACTAATCTTAATAATTCTTACTGTGTGAAATATTCTCATGTTTAAAGTATGTTTCCCTTAGCGTTCAACTTTTCCTAATCAATATCAATGCCATTAGTTATACCCAACTAACTATGTGTATGAAGAATTTTTTTACATAATTTTTAAAAAAACATAGTTAAGGAACTATTCTCTAAAGTAAGGGTGGATAAGACTTAAAAGCGACATTTTTATAAAATTGGAAATGGAATATATAATATTTAAAGTAGATTTTAAATTTTAAAAATCAAAATTTATTCATAAAATTCTGTTTTAATATTAGCCCAACCAAATAAATGTTTTTTTGTTTTTTTTAAGAAAATATAAATTAAGTTACAATTACAATTATATTGAATTTTTATTAAATTAAAATTATACTTCAATTAATTAAAAATTATATTAAATTTCAATTATACTTAGAATTAATAAAAAATATTTATTTAATTGACGTAAATTTTTTTAATTAAAATTAGAATAAAAATTATATAAATAATTATTTATTGATTTAGTTTTATGGTTAGAATATATATATATATAAAGTTACTAATTATTACTTTGCAATTTATGGTCTACCTCTAAAATCACAACCATGACTCATCTATCAACTAGATAACAAACACTTTAAAAAAATTATAGTAAGAGTAAAACAAATGATGCATGACCTATTTTCTTGTTGTGTATTAATGGCAAACATGTTTTATGTACACTTGTTCAAACTACCTACAAGATGTGTTGAAATTATCAAAACCGATGTCCAAAGCATGAATACTTGAAAAATCAATTGACATATTTATAAGTATATAATTCATATAAATGTATGTGAAATAGTTATAGAAGCAACTAGTTTTCTGATTTATCCTTCTATCATATAATTTAGTTATGCTTACTTAAACTATCAATATGTGTGTATGTGTGTGTATTCCTTTTATTGGTTTCCATAGGCCTCTATTTTATCATGTATACTAAATTTTCTATAACCTAAGTGATTCGCCAAGGACAAAAAATATCATCCTCGTAGAACATAGTGTACAAATTTCAATTTTGTGCATTTGTTTAGTGATCTTCTCTAAGCCATATCATATAATATATGTGTAATATAAAAGTACATGTAATCCGTTCAAAACTTTGAAAAAGAATAAATTTTTAAGAGGCCCACACCCATCCAAGTCCTTGTAAGATTGTTTCTTTAACTCAATTTTTTTGGAGGGATTTTATTTTTTATATATAAATTAGGCACAACAAGGGCCTAACCCCAAATACATCACTTCACAAGGTGCTTTAGCCAATACAAAATTACAAAACTATAGTCCTGAGAAAAAAACACCTAACCAACCTGCCACTATTTACCATCTCCTTCAAAAGATTCCCCAAGACCATCACCCAACTCCTCGATCATTTCTTCTCCACTCAAGGGTTTTGAGAGAGCTTAGATCACCATTATGACCACTAAGTTGTTTTCCCCTATTATTGTTGGAGTATAGGACCACTAAGAGGGGGGGTGAATCAGTGGTCTAACGAAGAACCAAATTTCAAAACTTAACTCACTTGTATTATGCAAAGAGACCCATTGAAAACACTTCAAACAGTATAGGTATTGAATGTTGAGGAAGTCAAAATGATGTGAAAATCAAAACATAATACTTGAACAGAGATGAACAATCAAGCACAATATGGAAAACCATAAAGAGGAGAGATAACACAAGATTTATGAGTGGAGAACCCTAAAAGGTGAAAAAACCACTCTAAAAATAAGTTTCATTAAGCCTCACTGGTTACATACTATGCCTCAATGGAAAAGCCTCATTGGCTACACTTTATGCCTCACTAGCAAAGCCTCACTAGCTACACAATATTCCTCACTAGCTAAGCCTCACTGGTTACACAATATGCCTCACTAAGAACTCACCATACCTCACTGGAAAACTTACCACACTTTAGAAGAAATAAGTAAAACTCAAAGGGTTACTCTGTTTCCAAGAAAATCACTGCTATATCTCTACATCACCAAAAACTTCATCTCCCTTATTCACACATACATCAACACTGATTCATCAATCAAATATTACAATTTTAAAAACTGCCTTCACACCTCAAAACACACACTCTAATTGTTAATCTTCTTTGAATACACATATAAAGTACCAATTACTTGTGATCTCTTTCACACGTTGACATTTTTTCCAAACAAACTTCAAACACCTATGACCATGTTCAGATCATCCCAATATATGCAGAGAAAACACTACACTCCTTTACAATCATTGAATATTGTTATTCAGATCTTCCTTTTCTCTTCAAAACCATACTTGCAAATTAACCATATTCATATCAACTTCAATACATAGCTCTTGACCATTGGAATTCAAACAACCCTACAATCCAATACGTTGATCTTCAGATTGGCACCTTCATGGTGATCATTGATCATACTTCACAAAAATAGTTACACCATAGAACCTAAAATAATGATTGTCAAACTTCTCGTCAAAGCTTAAGCTTTTGGAAATAAATGTTAAGAAATTTTAAATACAAGTCTTTGATCGCATACTATCGGTGTCTCAGTGTAGTTACAAAACTGCGTAACTAAATCAATGACAATGACACGCAATTTCCCATCAAAGGAAAGACTTAGTAAATTAACCGTTTTTAGTTTTAAATAAGAGACTTTAATTCTTCAACACCGACCAAAATACAATTGAGTGATGACCATTGATCATAATTTGAGTGGTGAAAATATAAGTCTTAAACTTGTTTGACCGATAAACCTAATAAAAGAAGTTAGTTGTTCAATGAGCTAGAACCCTTTAATTGTCACTTAAGAGACTTTCAACCTTGTAGTGTCGGTCAACAATGAAATATAACATAAGAATAACTTTTCTTTGATGTTCCCCAAAAAGCATAAACCTTGGATCTTTAGGGTTCTTAGGTTAGGGTATTAGAAATTGCTTAGTATTCTAGGGTATAGAGTATAAAGAACTCATCAAAGCCTAAAGAGAGTTTACCATCATGTTACTTTGTCCTTTTCAAGTTCATGGAACCCTTAAAATTCTCCTAGTTCCAATGAAATTTTGTGATTAAACCCTGATAATCATTGTTCTAGGGTTGAGGTTTACAAAGTTATTCATGTTCACAACATTGTTTGGTCTCTAGGCTTCTAGTTTTTAGTTGACTAGTTGTATCCCGTTCCCTGTCATCTCATAACCTTTTATGGCTTTAAGTCTCAGGGTTTTACCGTCCCCTTCATCTCTTTTCCCATCGTGACTAGGTGGTCCCCTCTTTAAAATAACCTTTAATCCACGTGCTTCAAATATTTCTTAAGTCAGGCCCCAAGTGTGTATCGCCCATCACCTGTTTGGTTTCAAATATCCTTGGGCAACCCATGATGAGCAATGCCCTCTCTTTTCATCCAATTGGTCGCCTATAGTACCTCGCGTGTTTGTGTATCTCCATTGGGAAGTAACACCTGATGAGCGATGCGGTCAATATTTTGACCCATCGCTACCCTTTTAACTATCACCGGTTCTCTTGTGCAGATTGAAGTGGAACCCGCGACCATTGATATGTAAGTGATTTCCCATCACTGAGGTGTAATGCTTCGTTGGTTGGCATCGGCCTACAGAGGGACAACATGCGATGAGTGATGAAGGATGTACATGGCAGCCAAGGATTTCATATGGTTAGCATCACTAGCTTCCCCACTATTGCTTGTCATCCTTTGAAATTTAAGGTGGAAACTGCGATCGTCAATGGGTTGAGTTCTTCCCCATCATGTGGACTTGGTTTGTCACAGGTTAGGATTGTTTGGGTGGGTGTCAACATACGACGAGCGATGCGAGCAGTTATCTATGGTTTGGAACCTTCCACGACCACTATCGAAGGTTAATGTCTCATCATTGGCCTTGTGCCATCGCTTGATGAGACTCTTGTGAGAAGGATGAACTAGCAATGGGTGATGTGTTTTAGTTTGTGGCTCAGATTTACCTGCGATTGTCAAGATCGGTGGCATGCATGTCAAGGATGATGGACTTAGGATGCGGTTGAGTACGTGGTATTTTTAAAGCATCTCCTCACTGTTCCTAAGTATGGTTGATAAATCAAGTGGTGATCCTTAATGATCCTCATTGATCGAGTTTTAATCCTTGGTGATTGACGACTGAGATGCGGCATGCAAGTGATTGATTTTTTCAGTCACCCAAGTGAACCAGGATGGCCATTAATTGCAGCATGCCTTGAATTCCTCTATTTAATGAGGAATGTTCTATAGAATTTTTACTCGTCTGCTTCTATCAGTGCCTTTGGTTAATTCTCATGAGTGCTGGCGTAGTAAATTTTTCTACCTAAGAAGTTCTCGCCTAGGTGGTGTACTGGTGCATTGATGCATATGGTGTTCTTTTTGTGTTTTGGCGACCTCTTATGTATCTGGTGCTGGTGGGGCTCGCATTGTCTACACATAGGATTATTCTGGGGGTTGTAGCTAGTATTTTTCTTACATATCTAGCACTAGGTTTGTGTTGAGTATAAAATGAGTCGACCGAGTTCTTCTACTACACCAGTGCATAGGTCACGAAGGTTAAGCTTGCAGGAGTCATTGGTCTATGATCCAGGAGTGAAACTCATGGTGGCAGAAATGCCAATTATCCCTAAGGCTAAGAGGACCACTCATAGAAGGGCTCAGAGAACTATTGTCAAAAGTGCCTACAATCTCTGAGCAAGGACCTGTTCTGAAGAATTGGTTAAAGTTAAAGGGAAAGGGTTTGGGGTGTTTGCAAAAGAATTAACGAGAATGGATACAAACCCTAGGGTTTGTTCAGAGAAGCCCGACTCCTTGGTCTTAATTACTGATATCTCTTTGGAGGAAGGTGAAGGAGTTGGTCTTGGTGTTGGCCATTGCCCTATGTCTCTGGTGTCGTATACCGACTCAGATGATGAGGTGGTGGTTGCAACTCCACTCTCTATGAAGAGGCCTAGTGAGGGTGCTCACTCAACAACTAATAATGTTAGGTGACACTCATGTGTCTTTCTTGCTAGTGTTTGGTTCCCAGGTGTTGTGATAGGTACTTCCTGTGTGGTTGGTTTAAAGGTTGTTTGGCTGCTAGTGATGATGGTGACTTCTCCAAATTTTTGGCGATGTACAGATTCTAATGGTGGTTCCTTTTGGAAGGCTTGCATGGCATCTCCAACTAATGGTTTGGCACCTCTTTTTGCCTCTTTTCCTTTGCTTTCCCGTGGTGTGTAAATGATGAAATATAACGGTTTGAGAACGAAACCCCACAAGATGAAATTACTTCAAAATTATCAAAAATGTAACTGTAATGAGCCCTTTTCTTGTTGCTCCCTTGGCTTATAAAAGGGATTTCAAGGCTCATTACAGGGGGTCAGATTTTGAGTCGAGAAATGACTTAGGTAGAATGTGGAAAACTAAAGAAATACATAATGTATATCAAACATGTTAGAACATTGTCTTGGGTCCAACTTATGTATATGATATTCTTAAAATAGTTGTGCATGGGTTTCTGACATCGAAAAAATTCTATAAAATTGAAGCATGTGCTCTCCTATACGCAATCATTACACATTATAAATGGAAAACCAAGTGTCTTTTCATTTGTCTTTTAATGGTTATTTGAATGTAGATCATGTTCTTGTTTTAGCTCAAGGGGTTAATTAAAATACTTGAAGGTAATTGTAGGTTTGTAAGCAATTGCTCGAGATTTTAATAAGAAGACATGTTTGAGGAACTGTGAGTTTTCATAGTGTAAGGAATTATGAAGATATGCCACTTATTTCATGGTTAGCTAATTCATGCATTACTGACTATCACATATTTGAATTTGTTCTCAATTGATGAGACATTCAATTGTTTGTTGTAAATTCTTGTTATCTAATGTAGCAGCTGAAATACCTAGTCATGGATTCATAATGATGGCAGGATTAACTCAAATTTTATCAATTCTAGGATGAGAGTCTGAAATAATACCCTATTCCTAGAAAATAGATGATTATTTGTGTGAAGGTCAGCCATACTTTTGTTGAATGTTGTTTTTTTGCATGTGAAAGGAACCTATCTATGTAGAAGTGTTCACCATTGTAATAGAATTCTTGTGAACTCAATTGGGAAATACCCTCCTTGGTTACACAAAGCCTAAAGTGCAAGGGTTAAAGGCTCAAAACCCTTTTACCCGTCGAGTTGGCCATTCATCTTTAGGATGCTCAATGATGAAGGTTGGCTACCTTCTAGAGTCCTCCTAAGGTGTACTAGAAAAAACACCAACAAAATGGTGACTCTGCTGGGGACAAATTCCATTCTCCAATGCAGATCCATGTATCACATAGTCAAATGGTGTAAATAATGTGGACAATTTGTTCATACTTTGAAGAATTCTTGAACCTGGTCAAAGATTTGTCTGCAGCAAAACTCAAAGGATCTAAAAGTGACTTCGTTGAGGAGTTCGACCCAGAACGTGTTTATTTGATAAGAAACTTCATCTCATTTGAAGTTTATTTCCTCTCAATTGGAGGTGGCGACTCTGACTAAAGAACCTGAGAAAGGATGTACTGAAGTTATAGATCTGTAGGTTTGAGGAAAAAGCTAGGTGAATGCTGTAGGAAGGCCAAGTATTTTCATGTTATTAGAGAAAACTTTGATCATATTTTTGAATAGACTATGAGAATTCTTTTTTTTTAAGATGCAAATGGTTCCCAATTAAGTGAAATGGCACTAGTCAAGGGAAGAATAGTTGAACTTCGCATGATTCCAGATGAATAATATGGAATTATATGTTATTATAGAAGGAACATGTAAATCCTGATCTTAAGCAAATAATACATAGATCTTATGATAAAAGAGGCTTGAGATTTTATTCTGTAAAAGGCATTTGAATATCCCTTGTGAAATATTTAACAAAGATTGGAAAGGTACAACGAGATGTCTTGTCAGGCCATGTTTCTCTAATGAAAATTAAAGTAATGGGATAGTTAGGATAGGAGGGATGAGAATGATGAGGACTATGTGTCCTTTGACCACTCTGCAAACCTGAAAGTCGAAAAGAGACTAGACGAGTTGGCCTTTAGAGTCATCTCCTCATCTCAGGCAACTCTTTGTCTAAGGACAAAATCACATTTCTAGGATGATAGCGTGTCGCGCTTGCATCTCATAGGTGTGCTAGCATCCATGCGGAAGGAGAACCAAAAATATGAGATTGTAACTCAGAAGGGGAGACTATCAACCTAGTCTAGAAGTGTCTAAAGTGATAGAATGAGATTAAGAAGAGTGAAATGTAAATAAAAATATGGTAAAAGAAATGTATTACCACCAAGGTGATGAAGATGATCTCGTACAATACTCTCCTCGCCAACTTTCTCCAAGCTCTTTCCACCTACACACAGAAGAAAGGGGGAAGTTTTGGGGATGTTTAGGGGTCTGCCTTAGTCAGACCCTCGTCTTGGTATTTCCACCTCCATGGATAGCCAAGTTTGCAACAATAGAAATAAATATAAAGAAGGGAACTATAAGCTACGTAAACACAAAACACTACAAACAATATGTGCTTACTAAACTGAAAATGATAGAAGAGATTAGAGGAACTTACCGCCTTCGTCTAAAGCACTCAAGGCTTGTGGAGGAGTGAATGAGAGGAACTCAAGCCTCTATTGTCATGGTGTTTGTCCTACACTCACACTATCAGAGTGATGGAGTAGTGGATTGATACAATGGAGTGGAGATTGCTGCTACAAAGCTTGGAAGTGCTTGGAAGGGTGGAGAAAAGTGAAGAGATGAATCCAATATCTTGCAAAACTCTCTGAATGAATGAGAGAGTCAAGAATATGAAGGAGAATGTGAAAAACAACCATATTCAGGTCGGCCAGCTGAAGAGGGGCATTACACTTCGACTTCCAATCGAAAGTATAACGTATCTGCAACCTCTAGCTGTAGGAATCTACCAAGGACGTAATTGCACCAAATGGACGTCCACATGCCATGCAGGTGTCCTTGATAGAAACGCCCCCACTGACACACAAACAAGGAACCAAGTGGAATGCAAGTACTGGCTTAAGTGGAATTAAACCTCTGCTTTTTGTTTTCTAAAGTGTAAAGGGGTGAAAGGGGAATCTGTGTTAGGGGTGCAAATTCATGCTCATATAGGTGACAATTGAATCTCTCTTGGATATTCCACTTAATACAAAAACATGTGAGTTCTTAGTGGAACAAAACTTCATTCTTGCATTCAAAGTCTCATATTTGGAAATCATGTTTGAAGTTGTTGGTCCAAACTCTACATGTATAATTATATTTACACATACCTCCAATAAAACATCCTCCCACCCGAATTATCATCTAACCAGTGCAAAAAATTCATATGTCATTCCTCCTACTTTTTAATAATTGATGATATGCTCTATCAAAGGAGTTTTTATGGTACCCTCTTAAGATGTCTCAACCCAAAAGAACACATTTCTTTATGTAAGGCACACAAGAGTATTTCTAGAGTATATTTTGGAGGTCCTAATCTAGCAAAGAAACTCATGAGAACAAGCTACTATTGGCCCACAGTGGAACATGGTGCTAATAAATTTTCTATTTAAAGTGTGATAAATGTAGATAGCATGGATACCTTATTCATGTACTAGTACATGAGCTACAAGCGATAACTACAACATGGCATTTTTCACAATGGTGTCTTGACCTCATAGGTAAGATCAAACCATCCTCATCCAATAGTCATAAATTCATCATCACTACTACATAATTTCACAAAATGGATTGAATTTATTCCCCTTACACTCATTACCATAAAGAAAATAGCTAAGTTCATTCTTAGTTATATTTTTTTTTTGGTTTGGTGTCCCTTTAGCCGCTGTCATTGAAAATTGTCGACCATTTAAAAATTAGGGTGTTTATGACCTTTTTCACAAATTCTACATCCAACACCAATTCTTCACTCCACATTATCCTTAAATCAATGGTCAAGCTAAGGCATCAAATAAAACAATCCTAAAAATCCTAAAAAAGACGGTCAATGGTGTTGGTCATGACTAGCATATCTATCTTAACCCTACTTTATGGACATATTGAGCCAATATCCATACACAAATAGGAGCCACTCCTTATTCATTGGTGTTTATTGTTGAAGCCATATTACATATAAAGGTTTAACTCCCATCATTGAGGGCTTCTCTACAACATGTACCATTGATGATGAAGAATATAGAGTTTTTGGACTCCAATACTTAAAAATGCTAGATGAAAGGTGTCTTCAAGTGATCAATCATCCAAGGGATTATAAATTTTTCCTTTGCAATAGCTAAAAAATAAATTCATCTCACACGTTTCAAATATAAGATCTAATGCTAAAGGAAAATGAAAAGAACCAAGAAGATCATGAAAACAAGGGTAAGTTTGAACCAAAGTGGCAAGGACCTTACATTATATAATCAAGATATGCTCATATCTGAGCACATATCTTATGGAAATATAATCTAATGGAAGTTGGGTTTTTTGGTAAATGAACCTTTTTCTTTGATTGATTTATTTTATTTCCTTATTTCTACGCTACTCAAGGATATCTCTATAAAATTAGAGTCGGCAAGCATGGGGCAAGGTCAGCACTTTTGTATGACATGTTTGTGGATTGTTCTTATTTCCTTACCAAGCATGTATGTTCCTTGTATGTGTGGGAATAACTTCTATCATTAAGTAACTTCATGTTATATAAGGTCAAATTAAATACCTTTTTGTATTAGGGATATTATGCTTTAAGTTTTATTTTTTCCTCACATATTCCAACAAGGTTCAATTATGTCTAATATGTATGGGGACAATCCTTCTTGTTTGCATTGTCAATGTCCATACAAAGGATACCAAAATCACAAAGGTTTGTCTCAAATTGGTGTATATATATCCATTTACCACAATAAAACACCCTATGATGATAAAAAGAAAAACATAGAAAGCACAATAAATATCAAAATTATATCCATCCCAATCAATCTATTTCCATTCATCTATCTCATTTTTTATTTATTCCATCTCATTCATTATCCATTTAATTTTGTGATATCGATCAACAATAACCATCACATCACTATCTTCCACCATATTAACCAATAATATAATTACCTCCTTCCTCATTCAATTCCCATTCTCCTACTATTGTCATATGGATTCATCTTGATCACATATAACCAATTTTTTTTGAGAGTTTGACCTAAATATTTCATCTTTTAAAAACTTCTTGAGGGGGCATCCTACCTCCCTTTCTTCATCGGGACATGTAATGATAAATTATTTCACACTTTCTTTGAAATAATGCCATAAAAATACATTGTATCAAAGAGGGGAAAAATGTAGACACCTAAATTTTGTTGGTGTAATTAATTATTTAATTACACTTATTAAGTTTACTTAGGTAATAATTAGTTTACTTAATTAATAAGTAAACTTTATTTAGTTGAGATAATTTTAGGTCAACATTAGGGTTATGCATTCATTGCTTTTATAAATAAATTCATCTCATTGTAATTTCTTAATTATGAATAATATCAATTTTCTCATCTTCATGCAAAGCTCTTACTTTTTCTGTTTTTCTCTTATGTGGAAGGCTTTTCTGTTTTGCATGTCCGATCTTGGTTTCTAACATGGTATTAGAGCTCTAGATCTATGGCTGCATGTTCATGCTTTGAGGATATTCTCTCACAGTGTTTTTTCTGTGCAAGGGTTTCAAGCCAGACTGCCTTTTTTGTGGATCTGGGGGTCGCTTAATTTTTTGGGCATTTTTGGACAAAATGGACCTCGCCATTGACTCCGTAGTGCCTAAAAACCCCTACTTTCATATAAAATTTGTCCATTTTGGACACATTTGAAATAGAAGGCAAAATTGTTTTGGCCCAAGGTCGTACGACCCTAGGGCACATAGATCAAGGTGAAAATTTTGAAAAAAATAAAAATAAAATAAAAACCAACATTTTTTTTTTTTTTTTGCATAGCCAGTGTAAAAGTTTGGTGTAGCCCGACGGCCACCCACACACCACTCGCCACTAGCGGCCACCTCCAAATCACCACCGCTCTGCCACTTCTAGCCCCCACGAGCCCTTCTACTAAGCTTGCGATCATTTGGGCATCTGGGTGCCAGCCTTCTAGCCCCTGCCGACTCCTTAGCTCTTGACCGTGATCCTTTGGAGGACCAAGAGCCCATGCACCAGCCCCTGTCGGGCTCTCAACCCCTCTGGCCGATCATATCAGCGACCGAGGGCTTTGGCCCAACCCCTAGCCACCAGCCCCCTAGTCCTACATGCGACCAAGGGCCTAGATTTTTTAGCCCCTGAGGGCTCTGGAGGACCTTTATTGAGCAGATTCGAGCAATTTCACGAAAATGGGCATAAATTTTGCAAACAGAGGAATTTTTTTGAAAATGAGATATCATCGAAAAGCTGGTTTGATGCTCTATCCAGTGGTGGAGGTTTGATTTTTTGATTTTTCTGTTTTGATGCCTTTTTATCCTCTCAAAATCAAAATTTTTTGTTTTCACTCCGAGAGGCGTAACTTTTGCGTCCTGACTCCATTTTGCGGAAACAAATAGGCATTGGAAAGCTGGTTCAGTGCTCTTCTTAGATCTCAGACCTGATTTTTGTATAATTTTTCCAAGTATTTGATTTTTTATTAGAACTCAGTCTTTGTTTTCTGGGTTATTTTCTTGGGAAGAGTGTAATCAGGAGTTTTTTTTAGATCAAAGATGATTTTTTTTTGCTTTGAGAATATATATTTCTATTTTATGTCATGGATACACATAATATGGCATCCCTTACTCCATTCAACTATTTTGGTTGGAAAAAACAAATGGAGATTCATTTGAAACACAAAGGGTTGTACAGGGTAAGT
Organism: Sequoiadendron giganteum; assembly: GCA_007115665.2. NCBI lineage: Eukaryota > Viridiplantae > Streptophyta > Pinopsida > Cupressales > Cupressaceae > Sequoiadendron > Sequoiadendron giganteum. Next base: position 606,624,902 of record CM021100.1, on the reverse strand, counting down.
GTGGGTACATAAATTGAACCTATAGGTGCTACTGAAAAGAGAAAGTGTTTTAATAGATGTGATGAAGCTTATGGTACATTATGTCTATCTTTTTCATTTGACCTTCTTTTTCATATTGAGTCTTGTACAACATCCCATGAGATCTAGACTACTTTGCAGTCTTTGTTTGGGAAGTAGGATACTATGTAAGGGTTTCAGTTGGAGAATGAGCTTATTGGATTAAATCCCAAGGATTTTGACAACATCCAGGAGTTCTTCACTAAGCTTAAGTCTCTCAAATTTCAACTTTCACAGTGTGGTGTTCAGAAGGAAGACTCTCAGTTGATATTGTCCATTCTATCTAATCTTGGACCAAATTATTCAGGGGCCCACAAATCATAAGGCTTCCAGTGGAAAGGGAAAGAAAAAAAACAAAAGGATTCCAAATCTCATGAGCAGTAGAAGGAGTCCTTAGATTCATCCTCCTCTTCTAAGAGGAAATCATCTAGGAAGGAGAAGGGTCCATGTGCATATTGCAAGAGAGAAGGACATTGATGAGCTGAAGCATCTTCTTCAGAAAAATCAGATTGTTTTTCTTTCTCGGATGTTGAGATACCGTTGGAAAGATGGTTCTGAGCCCGATCTAGTGGTGCAAGTTTTTTTTGCAAATTTTGCTTCGGATTTATTTTGTAGGCCTTTGAAGTCAAATGAAGCTATTTTCACTTCGGAGGGCATATCTTTTGACTCGGTAATCTGATTTTTTCCATTCTCGCAGCATCAAAAAGTTGATTTAGTCCTCTACACATATCTAAGATAAATTTTAATCATGGAGGAAGATGTGAACATTGGTTTGTGCATGCACTCTTTTTTGGTTCTCATGTAGTAGGTTTGCATTTTGTCTTTAATTTATGTATGTTTTGCATTCTCTCCTTTTACAATCATGGGTTATTGTAATAAATGAACTGATGTAAAGTTCCATCAGGGGGGTTTCTTGCATAATAATTTGATTAGAGTGTAGTTGCACTTTGATCTCATCTTGATTTTGATGACAACTTGTATGGGTTCTATTTGGTTTCTATTATTTCTTTTGGCCACATCTTGCTCATAGCTTGACACATATCAGATTGAGAGCCTATGGTTATTGATACGCGTTGGGTCACATCTCAATTTGAGGGCCATAAAATTTATGGTTAATGTTCCAGAATCTTCATGGTACTTGCTCCTATGGATTAGTTTTAGTCACAGTTTTACATCGACATCAAGATACATGGCTTCCAGATTCTTTCATCATATCATTCCCTCTTATGGGGGGTATCTTTTTCATTTACTATTGCTTCACATATTCTAGGGTTGTTCTCATTTGGAGTTTTTGATTGTTCCTTGGTATCGGGTTTGTTTTTTCTTTTTCATGATTCCTTGAGTCAATCAATGATTCTCATTTGGTTTCTATAGTAAACAAAAGTATCTTTCCTTGCTTGCCAGATTCAAGTTCTAGTGTTACTCCACAGTGTTCTTCCAGTGCTTCTTTGCAGCAAGTCATCTGATTGAGGGGGGGTTTGTCCCACTGGGTTTTCTCCTCTTTATCATTCATTGCATTTGTACATGGGTACCTAATCATGGCCTTGTTACTGGGACCCATTCATGCTTTCTTGCATTCATCTTAGTTTTAGGTGCATACTTTTTTAGTCTCCCTAAGTTGCACTTAAAGGAGGGTGTTGGTGTAATTAATTATTTAATTACACTTTATTATGTTTACCTAGGTTTTACTTAGGTAATAATTAGTTTACTTAATTAATAAGTAAGCTTTATTTAGTTGAGATGTTTTTAGGTCAACATTAGGGTTGTCCATTCATTTCTTTTATAAAGCAATTCATCTCATTGTAATTTCTTAATTATGAATAATATCAATTTTCATCTTCATGCAAAGCTCTTGCTTTTTCTGCTTTTGTGGTTTGCATGTCTAATCTTGGTTTCTAACAAATTTGACTAACATATTTCTTCCAAAAAATCATCACTTTCTATCATTAGGTATATCATATATCCATCTTTTGCATTTAATTAAATAAATTCATTTTTTAATTAAACTAATATTATTTTCCTTCCATCCTAGATAATTAAATAATTTTCAATTATTTTAAAATTCAAAATCTTCCTCTATTTCTACATCAATTCAATAATTTTAAATTATTTAATTAAATTATTTATTTCATCGATTTTCCTTTATATTGATTAAATAATCAATATTATATAATTGATTTACTATTATTTCTCTTTGGTATATTAATTAAATAATTGATTATTATTTAATTATCTAATTTATCCAATTATTTCTCAACATTTTTTTATTTTATTTATTTATTTTCCACCTTTTCACATGTAATTAATAATTAATTAATCATGCATCTCCACCTCACCAGTCAACTCCCACTCACTTCAAGTTTACTCAATCAATTAAGCCCTCTAATCAATCAATTTTGTTCACTAATAGTTAGTACCACTTATCTCTTCAATCAATTCTATTAACTGAACCATATGAGCAGTTGACTCTAATAAGGAGGCCAATTAACTCCTCATCAATTCCTCTCAAGCATTTTGGGCCATTGATATGCCCAATCTCTCATCAGATCTTGACGATTGGTCAATATCACCTAATATCTATATATTGAACCTATCATTCATATATTTCTCATTCACTCACTCATTGCAAATAAATTATACTCATATTTTCTTAAGTTCTTTTGTGCTACCAAATTTGAGAGAAACCCACATTGCACCTTCTCTCTAAGGTGCAACATAGGAGAAAAATGCCAAATTAGTCCCCTCTAGTTTTGGGGTTGTCTAGTCTTTTTGTTGTTGTTCTGTAGTTGTCTATTAGCTATTTTTGTATGTGGCCTAGCTTGTTAGGCCCTAGTGGCTCATGTTTGTTCTTCACCTAGTTCATGTTCTAGTTTAAACTAGCTTCTTTTTGGCCATGTGGGATTTCTCTATGAAGGGTATAACACCCTGTAAATGTTGCTTATCTAATTAGAAACAAGGAGTAAAATGAAACTAAGCTAAGTTTTTATTGTATGTAGGTGTAGACACCTAAAAATGTCCTAGCTTATGAACTAGCATTTTGACACTCATATTCATCTATTAATTAAGTGATTTAACATCGTCTGATTAATTCATCATCGAACAACATCAAACAACATCAAACAATATCAAACAGCATCAAACAACATCAATCAACATCAAATAGCATCGAACAACATTAAACAACATCGAACAACATTGAACAACACCAAATAACATTGAACAACATCAAACAACATCAAACAAAATTGAATAGAATCAAACAATATCGAACAACATCAAACATGATCCCGTAACATCTCATAACATCTCAGAATGTCTAGGAACCATCCTGAAATAGCTCAGAATCACTTTGTAATTTCTCAGATCATCTCAAATCATCTCGTAATGTCTCATATCATCTCAAAATCATACCACAACATTCTCACATCACACCACATCAAAACGAAATTAAAAATCCTAATTCCTCTATTAATTGAATAATACAACATTATTTAATTAATTCAGTTTTTCATCATCTCAGATGAATTAAATAAATTTCATTTATTTAATAAGGTCCTGAAAACCCTAATTCCTCTATTGATTAAATAAAACAACATTATTTGATTAATTCACGTTTCATCATTTTAGCCAATTAAATAAATCACATTTATTTAATAAAGTCATAACCTCAATTTATTTTGTCTCGATTGATTAAATAACGTCAATTATTTAATTACATCACTAAATCACCTTATTCCCCTAAGTGGATTAAAATATTAAATAGTAATTTAATTACGACACTTTCCCTCCAAAATTTGAATAATTAAATCAAAATATTCAAATCAATTATCAAAAATCAAATCAAACTATTGCAACTTTTGTTTGCAAAAGTCAAACATGATTTGCATGTTCAACTCCAAAAATGAATGAATTAATTAAATCAATTAATTCATATTCCTCACCCACTTTCTGATTGAGCAAATTATGATTGTTGACTGAGCAATCTAATTTGCTAACTAATCAATCCAAATTGTTAATTGAAAAATCTATTTTGTTAACTAATCAATCTCAATTCCTAATTAAGCCATCAAAATCCTGACTGGTCAATCTAAATCTATTAACTAATCAATCACATCCCTGACTAGCCAATCTATTTCTCAATCACCCAAATTGTGCAATCAACTTTGCATAATTTTCTCATGTCTAATTCCTCTCAACACACTTCGACCGTTGATTTGGATATTCTTCAAAATGATCTTGATCGTCCATTTCAAATCACATCTTCTATAAAACAAACCCCTTTCCTCACAAATAAGAATTGAAGAATCAACATACATTGAGAAACGAAGTGTAGTTAAGAAAGCCATTAACAAAGCTTCGCTATTTTTTTCAATCAACCAACCAAAACCATCACTCATTAAGCATTCATCCACACTTTTCACACGAACTTTGAAAGCTTCATTGTGATAAGAGAAATCCAACATCAAGTGAATACACTCCACTATAGGATGGTGAAACTGTCTTTTTATTTCATTTCATTTGGTAATCAGTAGGTTCCTTATTATGTTTACAATAGTATATCTTAATCTCGTATGTGTAGGAGTTTTAGATTTAAGATTTGTGCATTTGACTATAGATTAGATTCCTTTGTCAAATTGCATTCATGTTCATCTTGAATTTGAATCTAACATCCTTTTTCCCCCTCACATAGTAGGTTTTTCTTATGATTATTTTTTATAAAAAATTCTTAATGCTTCATTGATGTGATTTAGTGAATTAGATTGAATGAAAGTGATTTCATTTTCTTGCTTTGTATTACTTTGGATTTGATGGTCTGATCTCAATTTCTAAGTCATACACTCCTAACCATAGTTAGGCCAAGTCAACATTTTGTTGGGAGGATCTTGATTGATTGGTTGGGGCATGAGTATTGAACCAAGTCCTCCAAATATTGAATTCATCAATTGGGTATTCTTAGTCAAAGCTTGATTCGTTGAAGATAATGATTTTGACATTCGTAGGAATCCTAAAGAGGGTAGAGTCCTTCCTATTCCTCTTGGAGTTGGGTTTATTTTCTGTTGCAATTATATTTCCAAATTGTATACATTAGCATGTGTTTCCATGTCTTGAGGTGTGTGAGTTATTTTTTAGAAACAATCCAATTAATGGATCTAAAGCCTTTAGGTACATGATTGTATGGATACATCTTCATCAATAAAATGAGGTGGTTGCATCCTTTTGTATGCCCTTTGGAATTGGTTATTGAACATTGTTAATGGTTCATTTGGCTCTTTTTGATGGGTAGAAACCTAATGGTACAAAAGGTTTGGGTTGACATAGACTCTAAATTGGTTAATAAAGACATCCTCTAAGTCTTGCCAACAATTGATAGAGTGAGCATGTGGACTCATGTACCATTTGTAAGCTATACATCCAAGTGAGCATAGAAACAACCTGCATACTATGTCGTGTTGTGAAATTTAGGCTTTGATTGTAGTGTCTTTAAAGTCTTGTATATGTTCTTCTACAATTCTATATTCTCCATGGATATACTTGAGATATAATTTCTCTAGAGTTTTAGGCATATCATGGATACTTCCTTGGATATTTCCTAGGGGTTCTATTGATGGCTTAGGTGGAATAAGTGGTGTAGTTGGAGTGATGGATGCTAATGTTGTGGGTTGTTAAGTGTTTCTTAAGCTACCACTCTGAGGTATCTTAGGAAGTCCTAACTCAAAAAATTGTCCTTTATTCGAGGTGGATCTAAGTACTCTCTCAAATCTTTTTAGAGAGAAAGAACTTATACCTAGTCGAATTTGGGTATTTTATCTATGGGTTCTCCTTCTAGTGATAGTTCTATAGACATGTTGACACATACAACATAAGAACATTTAAATTATCCTACCTCTTTCAAAAGTGTAAATTAGCCTTTCAACGAATTACCTTCCAAGGTCCTAGAGATCATGTTACAATCTTGTTTGATAGCTACGTGGTTGATGTTGGATAATCATTCAAGGGGCTTATTGGTGATGAACCCAAACTAGATTAACGTTTATTTTTTAAACTATATTATCCTAACTACAAAGGCTATAAATAAATATCAAATGATAAAATAGGGAATGCAAGAGAAGGCAGTGCAATATCCTATTTACCACTTTTACGTATTAATCATAAAAAATCAGTTCTAACTATAAATATCTAGATTTGTTATAAACATAATCTTATATATTCATAGTGAAAGATTCAAAGGATTCATTAAATGATAAGAAAAAAATATTCACTTCTAACTACCATATGAAAATCATAAATGAACTTGGAAGCTTCATTAAGGAACATTTGTCTCTTAAAGCAATCAATAGACTAGATAGAAAAGAAAAATACCACATTGCATGCATGAAGAAATCGTAAAAAAAAAAAAAAAAACTATGTGTCTCTATATTTGTGCGAGGTAGAGAACATTAGATTAGAAGACGAATCGAAACATGCTAATCTAATAATCTAAGCTAAGATTAACATATTAATCTAAGATCTTAACCTACACATATGTAATGAAACTAAGATATCCTAACATGCATAAATGAATCTACGATTGCAAAATGAATGTGTAAAACAATGTAGCATTACCATCCTGTAGTAGAGTGTATTTTCCTGATGTTGGGTTGTTCTTATCACCGCGAAGCCTCCAAAGTTCATGTGCAAAAGCTTGATGAGTGACTATTTTGATTGATTGATTGAGGAAAAGGTGAAGCTCTATCAATGGTGTTCTTGACAACACTTCGTTGCTCAATGTATGTTGATTCTCCGATCCTTATTTGTGAGGAAAGGGGTTTGTTATATAGAAAATGAGATTTTAAATGGATGATCAAGATCGTGTTGAAGAATATCCAGATCAACAGTTAGAGTGTGTTGATAGGAATCAAACATCAGAAAATTGTGTAAAGTTGATTGCACAATTTGGGTGACTGAGAAATAGATTGGCCAATCAGGGATGTGATTGATTAGTTAACATATTTAGCTTGACCAGTCAGGATTGTGATGGCTTAGTTAGGAATGTGATGGATCAGTTAGGAATTGTGATTGATTAGTTAACATAATAGATTGTTTAGTTAACAATTTGGATTGATTAGTTCACATATTAGATTGCTCAGTCAACATTCGTAATTTTCTCAATCAGAAAGTGGGTGAGGAATATGAATTAATTGATTTAATTAATTAATTCCTTTTTGGACTTGAATGTGCAAATCAAGTTTGACTTTTGCAAACAAAGTTGCATTAGTTTGATTTGATTTTTGATAATTGATTTGAATATTTTGATTTAATTCAAATTTTGGAGGGAAAGTGTCATAATTAAATTATTATTTAATAATTTAATCCACTTAGAGGAATAAGGTGATTTAATGATGTAATTAAATACTTGGCGTTATTCAATCAATCGGGATGAAATAAATTGAGATTATGACTTTATTAAATAAATATGATTTATTTAATTGGTCAAAATGATGAAATGTGAATTAATCAAATAATGTTATTTTATTTAATCAATAGAGGAACTAGGGTTTTCACGAGTTTATTAAATAAATGAAATTTATTTAATTTGTCTGAAATGATGAAAAAGTGAATTAATTAAATAATCTTGTATTATTCAATTAATAGAGGAATTAGGGTTTTTGATGTTGTTCTAATGTGGTGCAATGTGGGAACATTGAAGTATGATTTTGAGATGATCTGAGACATCATGAGATAATTTTGAGATGATTCCTAGCTATTCTGAGATGTTACAGAATGATTTCAAGTCATTCTAATATGTTACAGGATGATTCTAAGTCATTCTAAGATGTTACGGGATGATTTTGAGTCATTCTGAGCTATCACGGGATGATTCCAAGTTATTCCAAGATGTTATGAGATGATTTTGAGTCATTTCAAGATGTTACGAGATGATTTATGAGTCATTCCAAGATGTTATGACATGATTTTGAGTTATTCTGAGATGTTACGAGATGATTCTGAGTCATTCTAAGGTATTATGAGGTGATTCTAAGTCATTCCAAGATGTTACAAGATGATTTTCAGTCATTCTGAGGTATTACAAGATGATTTCAAATCATTCTAAGATGATACTGAGTCATTCCAAGATGTTACAAGATGATTCTGAGTCATTCTGAGATGTTATGAGATGATTCCAAGTCATTATGAGAAGTTATAGGATGATTCCAAATCATTCTAAGATGTTAAAGGATGATTCTGAGTCATTCTGAGATGTTACAGGATGATTTCGAATCATTTCGAGATGCTATGGGTTGATTAGAGACAATGTTCCATATTATTTGATGTTGTTTGAGATTGTTCTATGTTGTTTAATACTATTCGATGTTGTTTGATGTTGTTCAAGGTGTGTGATAGGTGTCAAGTCAATTTTACATGTCTACATTTTTCCCCTCTTTGATACAAAGTACTAGTTGCTTTGTTTCAAATATTTTGTGTTTAAGGTTGATCCCACAAAGTTGGTTTACAATTTTTGGGAGATTCTAATTTTTGTTCAAATCACATATTTTTAGAAAATATAATGATTTAGGCCTTAAAAATTTCCATTTTAAGGATCCAATTGAAGAGGGTTTGATCAAACCACCTTAGATTAAACCCCCTTGGATAGAAACCCGCTAGTTTTAAATCATACCTACAACGAAGTCTCCTTTACACCTATCAAAATGCAGATAAAAAATACTTTTGAATTACCTTTTGGAGGATCAAATGAATTCATTTAAAATTGATTTCAAATGATCATGGTAGTCCTCGAAATGAGCTATCCAATGAATATAATTTTAATATGTTTTGGTTTTATTATGTATGTGTTTTTTTAGTTTTATTAAACATAGGTTTTTCACCGAAAATCAAGCTCTTTGTTTTGCACATGTGGAAAAGTAGCAGATTATCAAAATAAAATTTTGAAAAATATGTTTAGGCTGGGTATTGATGTCCTTGATCCATTAAAATAAAAATTTCAATTTCAATATATACAGAAAAAGTTGTGTTGTATACGGTCCGCCTATTTCTGAATTTTAATTGGTTTGACTTCAAAACTTGATTAAAGAAAAAATATTCAATAAAACACTATTAAAAAAATGAAAGTGCTAGATATCATAGTTAAAAATCTATATTCGAAAAAATTAGAATTTTATCCTTTAGACAAAAAAAATTATGTTGTATACGGTGAGTGTCACTCCTTAAAAATTTTGTTTTTTATTAAAACTAATTTTCGAAGGAGATGGAAAAATAAGTGCAATCTGATTCCAAAAAAATTGAAAAAAATATATTTAGAATCTATAGAAAAAATGTCACAAATCACTAGTTTTCATCATCTTCAAATTCCTCATGGTTTAGCCGCTATAGGAGCCTGAAAGTGAAGATTTAGTTAAAAAAAAATTAGATCGATGTCCAGTTTGCCCAAAAATTGTAAACCAGTATTGTGGGATCACCCTTAAGATCAAGTGTTTTTGAAAAAAAATTATACCTCACTGTGCCCCGACATTCAATGAAATGGTGGTAGGAATTTGTGCTACCCCCTCGAGAGGTTGATTGAAAATTTCAAGTTTTGATGTCAGGCTCTCGACACTATTGTACTGTCATTTTGATGTTTTCAGATGAAATGTTATATCAATATGTGCATTGTTTCTCATTCTAATGCTTTCTAGAGCTTCTAATTTGAAAGTAGGAGATTCCTTAAGTGTAATTAGGGCTCCTAGATGAAATTAGGGTTTTCTTGAGGTGTTATATAGGAAATTTTTCTTCAAATTTGGTTATTTGTGCTTTGTTCCTCTTGCTAATTCTTGTCTCTCGATCAACATTTTGTCAATTTTTTGAGGAAGAATTCCAAGATTAGAGGTTTCCCCAAATAGTTTTGATCTTGTTCGAGAGTATGGACGGCCTTCAAGCATTGGTGGCTTGGTATGTACCTTCTCCCCTTTCGCTTTCATCATGTTTTTGTTCTTGTTATGCATGTGTGAAGTCTTGGTAGACAATAGCACTCTTTTGAGATTCCTATGCAGTTGCATTGATTTTGGTGCTTTTGTACTTATGAAAACTATGCTTTTGTCCAAAAATTGTGTTTTTGTTCTAAAATTGCACTATTGTTCTAAACTTGGGCTATTGTTTCTATGCTATTATCCTGAAACTATGCTATTGTTCTAAACTTGCACTTTTGTTTTATGCTTTTTTCAGAAATTGTGCTATTTTCTTAAAACAACACTTTTTCAAGTTTTTGTTGAGCATTTGTTCCAGAATCTAGAAATTGACTTCTCCTTCTGTCGTTTTCTCTTAGATTTTTTTCTAAACCCTAGCATGTGTTGGATGTTGTCTTTGTATTGCTGATATGTGTTTTTCATTGATGTCAACACTATTAGCATTAATGTCTTTAAGACTGAATATGTCGAGGATATTGAGAAAATTATAATAAAATATGTTACAGGTTGTATGTGAAGCAATGAAGATGAGTATGTTGGAAAATTAAGTATGTTGATGGTGAGTAGTTGTGGATTAAAGGGTTTGTTGAAAAGCCTATCTAGTTTTTACTTTGAATTTTCAAAGGTGTGAATGAAGATTTGAGCAAGTTATAAGTTTTTGTGTTTCGATAGTTATTCTGCTACTATAACCAGTGTTCATGGAAGAAGAATATGTGATTCTAGTAATATGAGTTGTTGCAAATATTCATGTGATGTTTTTGAATGTTTCTAGATTGTGTTCTATTTGTGTTGCACATCTGCATTGATCGTTGTGCTCGCGATTCAAAATTTTCTCTTGCATGTTCACGTTTTTCATATTCATGGCCAACAAGGTGATTATAGCGTGTTGTGGATCTTTGAGGAAGAATATTTGAAAGTGTTTTGTGTTCGAGGAAATTGTTTTAGGTTTGTACTATGTTGTGGATGACCTTGGTTGATTCACATTAATAATTTTTATTGTTTTGGGCTGACATTTTGCATTCATTCTATTATTTTGGTGAAGTTGAGATGAAGCAATGTAATTCCTTGTTGTGGATATAAATGAGTGATTTTTTATCTCAATTGAGACATGCATAAGTGTGAGTGTGAAGTGTGCAAATGCTATGTGTGAATCAGGTTCAGATCATTTGAAGGAAGAGCAGAGTGTGAAGAAGAGTGAAGTATTCATGTGCTTAACCGAAATTATACTCAGGCATTAGCAAATGCTACTTTCTTGGTTCAAATTCTTTAGATGGATTTATTCTAAATTTTTCTATAAGATAGTGAGTCTTCCGTTGTATTTGAATAGTGAGCTCTAGGCAGTGTGCCTGAATGCATGTGCATTCGTCATTTATTCTTCTTATACTTTTAACAAGGTATAACTTGTGGATTAACCTCCACCGTGGTTTTCCCCTAACAGGGTTTCCATACACAAATCTTGGTGTTATGTGTGTTTCTGATGTGTTGTTGATTTGTGCTTTGATGGTTATTGATTATATCTAAGAATAAGGTTTAATAAGTTTAATAAGTCTAAAATTTTGTGACAACTAATTCACCCCCCTCTCAGTTGTCTACCCTTGTGTTGCCAACAATTGGTATCAAAGGAGGTTCCTTGGAAGAGGTTTAATAGCTCGAGGTGATATAGGATGGTGAGATATAAGAAGGATAGTCCAAGATTTGATGGAACAAATTATTCTCTATGGAAGACTTGAATGGAGTGTCATTTGAGATGCATTGGTGAATCCTACTAGAACATTACAAGTAATAGGTATGTTATGTTGGAATGATGGATGCACAAGGTCCTTGATGAAGCTGCAGTCTTCAATGGGGGAAATTTTCCAGGAAGAAATAATCAACCACAAAAATTATGAAATAATGGCATTCAAATAGGAGATTCTATTATGATGATCTAGATAATTTACAAGAGTACATATGCCTGATTATATAGGCAAGAGCTAAACCTAGAATGCACAAGATGTTGCCAAGTGTTCAAATCACACTACATGTGACAACATGAAACCCTAACTAACTACCTAGGGAATGATAACAAGATGGAGATAAGTTCTAGAAAAGACAACACATCTTCTAGAAGGGAATCTTATCTCAACAACATTACTAAATTATTAAATGAAAACCTAAGTTAACTTATGCTAGTGTAATAATTAATTAATTACACTAACACCCCCCCATAAGTGCAACTTAGGGAGGAAAATAAAATGCAAGGAAAATGCAAAGATGATGGGTCCCGACTGATGGCCATTTTAGGTACCCATGTACAAATGATAATGAAAATGCAATAGATCTCCCACAAATGGAGAAAAGGGGAAACCAGTGGGAAGAAAACCCCTCTCCAAAAAGGAGATGAAATGCAGAAAGGTGATGATTGGAGGATTCAACATCATTCCACCAAGGACAAAAATCATCACACAAAGATCAAAAATAGGAGACTAGATATCCCCCCATAAAGGAGAGTGGTCCCCTCAAGGATTGCTTCAAAACCTGTGGAGAAATGAGAGCAAGACCTGTTGTGAACCCATCTGGATGCCACAAGTCGGAAGAGATGGATGAGCCCTGCTCTATTGAAACAAATCTCAACTGAGAGGTAGATGAGGAAGAAGATGGAGCCGAAAGAAGAGCCAAGTCAATCCAACCACCACAACCCTAGCGAGGAGGAGGAGAACTGCTTCCTACCCTAGAATATGGAGAATCTGGAATTGAAGGAGTATGATCCCAAAACTTGGTGAACCTATACACCCAAGAGTTATGATTAGCCTCACCATAGGCAATGAAAGTATTAAACTGATCCCTGATGATAGCTAGATTAGATGCAAACTCAATCTTAAGACCCTCCTGAGCAAGCTGATAAATAGAAAGGAGATTATGGGTCATCTGGGGAATATAAACAACATCAGGTAGAGGCCTCCCATCCAAAGTAACATCACAAATTGCAACAACATGAACCATGTCTACATTGGCAGTGAACATCCTGTCAAAATCTGGAGGACGCATAGTCTCCCAAAGAATGTGATCCCTGGAATAGGTGATGTTCCTAGAAGCACCTGAGTTAATGACCCAACCATTCCATCTATTAACTAGAGTAATCATCAAGGCTTGCCCCTTGCCTTGAATCTCAATTGTGGAAATTCTAACAATACATGAAGATGGTTCTTCACGTGAAGAAGAGTGGTGTGAGAGGACAAAAGAAGAAGGAAGAGTGATGTTATGATCCTTGAGAATCACTCTCAGTTCATGAATCTCCTTCTTAAAACAAGTCTCCTCACGATGTCCAAGCCCATTACAAAAGATACATTTGGGCCTCTCCTTCTTCAGCCTTTCTTCCTTGCACTGTGATGATTCAGAAGATCCTATCTTAGATTTTCCCTTATTCTTTCCTTTTCCTTTGGATGGTGCTGCAATGAGAGAATGATAATTTGAAGATGAATCATCTTGGTTGAGTTTAGATTGCTCCCTAGTCAACCGATCACAAAAAGTCTCGAATGAAGGCATCACAAAACTGTCTCCAAGGCCAACCATTGTAGAATAGAAGGAATTAGCAAAGTAGGAAAAATAACCTTTCAATTTAGAAAAGATCATGAAGATGCATTTCTTGTCGATTTTGTCCTTATCACACCCTGATAGCCAAGTCCTCAAAGACTTGAATTTCACCAAGTAATCATCAATAGAGGGAAAAGTATCAACTGAGAGTGAAGAAATCTCTGACTCTAATTGAAGTGCCCGAATATCACTTACCGATCCAAGCAATGTCTTAAGCTTGTCCCAAACCACCTTAGGAGTAGCACACCCCTCAATGTGGAAAAAAAGTGAATTGGAGATATGAAGAGCAATCAGTCCCATAGCCTCCTCACACTTGATTCAATGTTGGAACTTCTCATATTTCCTAGTTAGATGAGGTTGATTCTCATCCAATGTACATCATAGGCCCTTAGACCAGTGGAGACGTTGCATACCAATTTTCCATGTGTGGTAATTGTGGGGAGTCAGAAGCTCAAAACGTGAATCAGCCATTGGAGAGAGAAAAAGAGCACAAGACAAAATATCTCTAAAAAAAATTGCAAGAAATTTGATGATATTGTTGAAATACTAGAAAAAAACATTAATACCATGTTGATGGCAGAATTTCGACAAATGGAAAAAAAGATATCACCTCCAAAAAACCCTAAATTAGGGTTTTCACTTCTACTGAATGTAGATTTTTTTCAAAGTAGAATCTGAAAAATTAGAGTGTACCACTGAAAAGTAGACTCTGAGCCCTTTCTAACGGTATATTGTTTTCGAAATTTTGATACCATATGCGAAAAATATGGCCTTCAGAAGATCATTGTTGTATTAGACATGCACAGACTAATTAGGCGCAAAAAATAAGAACCTAGGGCAAAAAAATGGGGCCCTTGGTCATTGATGTGACTGTGGCCTATCTGGTTGCAAAAAAACACACACCCAATGGATTGGGTGGCATTAGAGCGGCGGACTGGCGGAGCAGCGTGGCACGACTGGTACGAGGTGGAGGCGCTACTGGAACTAGCAGAGCCCTCAAATCTCTAGGTGACTGAGGGTAGGGTTTTAGACTTCGGTGGAAACTTCAACGGGCCATGGTCGGGGGAGCCCGAAAACAATGGCTAATAGGAGTCAATGGGATGTGACAGCGGATGACGATGTTCGATGTGACAAGGCCGACCGAAAAATTTAAATAATGCAATTTGCAATTCAAATTTAAATGCCGATGAAATTTTTTAAAATATAATTTGCAGAATTAATATGAATGCCAACCGAAAATAAATCAAACCCAAACTATTGAAGCTAGAGAAAAATATTTAATGTTGAATGTGAAATAAAATACCAGGTTGCCCATAGAGACAATTTTTTGTAGAAACTATATAAAAATTATCCCATTTTTTGAAATAAAAAATTGCTCAATGAATTAAAAAAAAAATGCCATGATGGAGGACTGAAAAGGGGAATTTTTTTTCTGTAAACTTGTACAGATCGTACAAAATGCAAAAAACCCTAGATACCTCAAATGGCTCCCAATGAGAATATATCCAAATTAGACGAATGGGCAAGCGATCTATAGGTTTTGAGGCCTTCTGAGCGAAATGGAGAGATCAGATAGAGCCTGATATGCACCATAAAATAGCTTGGTCTCTGGGTGGTACCAACTAGCCTGCAAGATAAAACCCTCAAGCCTGCAATGAATCTCACTAGCCCAACTTTCTTGATCCTGGGATGAATCTTCACTGGAATGGCTCTGATACTATGTTGGAATGATGGATGCACAAAGTCCTTGATGAAGTTGCAGTCTTCAATGGAGGAATATTTCCAGGAAGAAATAATCAACCACATAGAAAGTATGAAATACTGGCATTCAAATAGGAGATTCTATTATGATGATCTAGATAATTTACAAGAGTGCATATGCCTAATTATATAAGCAAGAGCTAAACCTAGAATGCACAAGATGTTGCCAAGTGTTCATATCACACTACATGAAACCCTAACTAACTACCTAGGGAATGATAACAAGATGGAGATAAGTTCTAGAAAAGACAAAACATCTTCTAGAAGGGAATCTTATCTCAACAACATTATTAAATGATTAAATGCAAACATAAGTTAACTTATGCTAGTGTAATAATTAATTAATTACACTAACATATTATTCCTCAGAATGGTCCTACTACTACTACTAAGATTAGGGATGTTGAATATAACATCAGGACTAAGGAAGCATTGTTGAGTGCTTTGACTGATTCTGAGATGACAAATGTTATGGATCTAAAGACTGCTTATGATATTTGGAAAAATTTGGAAACCTTGTATGAAGGTGATGCTAATGTGAAGATTGCTAAGCTACAAAGTCTAAAAGGGAAATATGAAATTTTGAAAATGGGTGATGATGAGAACATTATTACTTTCATGCAAAGAGTGAATGAACTTGTGTGTGGTATCAGATGTGCTAGCGGATAGTTAGATGAATCAAAGATTGTTGCTAAAGTGCTTAGATCCTTGCCTACTACATACAAAGTTAAAGCTACAAATATTGATGAGCTCCAGACTATGAAAAATGTAACCAGAGATATGTTGATTGGTAAACTTACTACCTTTGAGCTGAGTGAATTTGGTGATGCCCTTCCTACGATAGAATCTGCATTCAAAGCTACTACTTCTGGGAGAGACAAGCAAAGATATGATCTGGGTGAAAGTTCTTCTAGAAAGGTATTCAAGTATGAGGAAGAAATGAGATAGATTAAAGAAGAAGAGAGAAAATTGAATGAGCTTGAAGCACTTATTATCAAAATGGAAGCCAAAGGAGAAGGTAATTATAAAGGAAATTTTCCTATTAAATTTTTTTCTTGCAATAAGGTAGGTCATTTTGCATCAAGGTATCTAGAAAGAGTTCCTAAGCCAAGACCTTACAAGCCTAAATTTTAAAAGAAGTGTTATTATGTTGCTAATGAAGTTGTGATAGATGATGAATCTGGAAAAGGGAATGTAAGTGAAGATGAGTTTTTGTTTATTACTATCAAGGAAAATAATCCAGTTTCTACTGAATCTACTAGTTGTACAAATTTGGAAAAAGCCCTAGATGCTTGATTTGAAGAAAAAGATGAGTGTGTAATTGATAGTGGATGTTCACATCACATGACAGGTGATAAAAGAAAATTTATAAGCTTGGAAAAGTATGATGGTTTTGCTGTAATATTTGGTGATAACAATGGTGGTATAATCTATGACAAAGGATGTATTTCTTTTGATGGTAATCATAATATTGATGATATTCTTTATGTTGAAGGTTTCAAGCATAATCTTTTGAGTGTTGGACAGATGGTTGACAAGGGATATAATCTTCAATTTAAAGATGGAAAGTGTAGAATATTGGGGAGTTATGTAAATGTGATTTCTTCAGGTACAAAAAAAAAGGGTAACATCTTTCATCTGAATACTGCTAGTAAAAGTTGTTTGATTGCTCAATTTTATGAAAGTTTGTTGTGGCATAGAAGAATGTGTCATGTAAAATTTTACAAAATTATCAAGATAAGTTATTCTTAGGCAGTGAGAGTTCTTTCTAAGTTGGTTAAGCCTACTAATGCCATATGCAAGGAATGCCAGTTAGGAAAGAAAACTATAATTTCATTTCACAACAAACAACATTATTCAAATGAATTGTTGGAGCTTGTTCATACTAACTTGTGTGGTCCTACTAGAATCAAAATTTTACAAGGTTATAGGTACTTCATGTTTCTTATTAATGATTACTCTAGGATGATGTGGGTTACTTTATTAAGGGAGAAATCTAGAGCTCTAGAGAAGTTCAAGATCTTTAAGGTCATGGTTGAGACAGAGACAGGTTTGAAGATCAAGTGTCTAAGATCAGATAGAGGTGGTTAATTCACTTCTGGTGAGTTTAATTCTTTTTGTGAAGAACATGGGATAAAGAGATAATTATCTGCACTGTAGACCTCTCAACAAAATGGAGTTGTAGAAAGGAAGAACAAGAAAGTTCTAGATGCTGCTAGGACTATGATGCTAGAAGGAAATGTCCCTCATATCCATTGGAGAGAAGTTGTGAGTACTGTTGTTTATATCCTCAATAGGGTACAAATAGAGGGTAATACTGGTAAGACTCCTTTTGAGCTATGGTTTGGTCATAAGCCTACTGTTAGATATTTCAAAATCTTTGGGAGTAAATGCTATATTAGAAGAGATGAAGGTATACAGAAATTTTGATGCTAGAAGTGATGAAGGAATCTTTCTTGGTTATTCTACTAAGAGTAAGGCCCACCCATTCTACAACAAGAGATTGAAGAAAATGGTTGAAAGTGAAAATGTTAAGGTTGATGAAGACATTGCTAGACCTTCCAAAACCCATGGCTATGAATATGATGATCAAAATGATAGTACAAACAAAATTCATACTTCAAATCAAGTTCAAATCGTTTCGGTGAATCAAGGAGAGACTAGTGAAAGTATTGAAGAGAGATCACAAGAGCCTGAAATTCAAGAACATTTTAAGACTCCAAGGTATGTTAAATCATTTAGAAAATCAGATTATAGGTGATAAGAGCAAATGTGTCTAGACTAGGAGAAGAATTGTAGAAGAGTATTATTTCATTTGAAAGACTAAACCAAGTAATGTCAATGAAGCATGCAAAGATGAAAATTGGATTGAAGCAATGAAAGGAATACAAAAAATTGAGAATAATAATACATGGATTCTTGTTCCTAGACCTAAAGACAAAAATGTAACTAGAACTAAATGGGTCTTTAGAAACAAGATGAATGAACAAGGTGAAGTTATCAAAAACAAAGCAAGATTGGAGTGTAAAGGATACTCTCAGATGGAGGGAATTGAATTTGAAGAGACCTTTCCTCCTATTGCTAGAATTGAAGCTGTGAGATTGTTTCTTGCTTATGCTGCTTACAAAAAGTACAAAGTTTATCAGATGGATGTCAAGTAAGCATTTCTAAATGGAAAATTAGTAGAATAGGTGTATATTGAGCAACCTGATGGATTTCAATTGATTGATCAAGGAGATATGGTTTGTCGGTTGAAAAAAGAATTGTATGGACTCAAGCAAGCCCCTAGAGCTTGGTATGCCAAATTGGATAAGTATTTGTTGAAGCTTGGATTTAACAAAGGTTCTACTGATAGTAATCTATATTTCAAGATTGATGATGATAAAGATTTGTTTGTGGAATTCTTTATTGATGATATCACTTTTGGAGGAGATGATGGTTTGTGCATGAAGTTTGAAAATGAGATGCAAAATGAGTTTGAGATGTCAATGATTAGAGAGTTTAAATTATTTTTGGGATTACAAATTAATCAATTAAATAAAGGGATATTTATATCGCGGTCCAAGTATGTGAGAGAAATACTAAAGAAGTTTGGTATGGAAGATTCAAAGCCAGCCAGTACACCCATGGCGACCGAATGTAAGTTGACACAAGATGATCATTCTCCAAAGGAAAATCACACTAGATACAGATCAATGATTGGTGGATTGATTTATTTGACTCAAACTAGACCTGATATCATGAATGATGTATGCATTGTTGCATGATTTCAAGCCGATTCTAAGGAATCTCATGTGATTGTTGTGAAGAGAATTTTTAGATAGTTGAAAGGAATAGTTGATTTTGGCCTATGTTTTCCTAGAGATGATGATCTTACTTTGAGTGCCTTTACTGATGTTGATTGGGAGGGAGATGTGAAGGAGAAGAAAATTACTAGTGGTGGCACATTTTTCTTGGGAAAGAAGTTGATTTCATGGTTAAGTAAAAATCAGAATGTCATTTCTTTGTCTATTACAGAGGCATAATATATTGATGCAACTAATAATTTTACTCAAGTATTCGGGATGAAGTAGATGTTGAAAGATATCAGAGTTGTGTATGATGAACCTATTTCTATATTCTATGATAATTCAAGTGCTATAAACATTTCTAAAAATCTAGTGTTGCATTCAAACACCAAGCATATATCTATCAAGTACCACTTTTTGAGAGACAAAGTGAGTGATAAGGAAGTCAAACTGGAGTATGTACCTACTAAGGAACAGATTGCAGACATCTTTACTAAGACTTTTTCTAAGGATAATTTTGAGTATCTCAGAGGGAAGTTAGGGGTGATTACCCCTCCTAATCAAAACTAAGATGCAAGACATTGCATCAGTTTCATATACATATCTTGATTCAAATTGATGTTGTGGTGGCTGCTACTCAGGGGGAGTAGTCAGATGATTCAGATATGTGGTTCAAAGCTTGTGTATCTTTGTCATTAATGTCAAAGTTGGAGAAGAGTAATGTGAAAAACTATGGAAGCATTAAAAGGAAAGGCGAGAAGAGTTATCTGTAAAAGAAAAGAGTCGGAACCTAAGGGGGAGTAAGTGTTTGAGTTAGTTGCGTTAATGGTGTTTTTCACATCATATGTTGCCATCAATGCCAAAGGGGGAGATTGTTGGATTTTTTGGTTGTGTTTCTAATATGTGGTTGTCATTAATTTCAACACTATTAGCATTAATGTCTTTAAGACTATATATGTCGAGGATATTGAGAAAATTGTAATAAAATATGTTACTAGTTGTTTGTGAAGTAGTGAAGATTAGTATGTTGGAAAATTAAGTATGTTGATGGTGAGTAGTTGTGGATTAAAGGTTTTTTTGACAAGCCTATCTAGTTTTTAATCTAAAATTTTCAAAGGTGTGCACGCGAAGATTTGAGCAAGTTATAAGTTTTTTGTGTTTCGATAGTTATTCTGCTACTATAACTAGTGTTCATGGAAGAAGAATATGTGATTCTGGTAATATGAGTTGTTGAAAATATTCATGTGATGTTTGTGGATGTTTCTAGATTGTGTTATATTTGTGTTCCACATCTGCATTGATCATTGTGCTCGCAATTCAAAATTTTCTCTTGCATGTTCATGTTTTTCATATTCATGTCCGACAAGGTGATTATAGCATGTTGTGGATATTTGAGGAAGAATATTTGATAGTGTTTTGTGTTCGAAGACATTTTTTTGGGTCTCTACTATGTTGTAGCTGACCTTGGTTGATTCACATTAATAATCTTTATTGTTTTGGGCCAATAGTTTGCATTCATTTTATTATTTTGGTGAAGCCTGTAAGGAAACTCAGGTGCGGAAACAGCTTCCTACACTAATCTCTTAAGGAAAGTATGGTGCAAATTCGTTTTAAACCCTTACAATTTCAGATTCGTTAATCTACTTAACAAAGATATTGCAGCAATATACCATACATACAGAAAATGAAGAATGACACAATGATTTACCCTGGGGAAAACCTTTCGGTAAAAAACCCCAGCACTCCAAAACCTGCACAATGTATTATCTTCAACACAACGGTTACAACACACTTGCAATGCAAGTTCTTTCAGGAGATTTCCAACTCTTGAAGACAAAATGCGGCAGCATGAAAAAACGCTCCAACAATACACTCACATCACAAATCTTCGCAACCCTAAAAAATGCTTATATCATGCGCTTCCCTTTTAGGGCAACTTCCGAAGATAACTGTATTAGGGTTTTACCATTCTCCGAGAAAATAGGAACTCGAAAATTTTTTTCGAGGCGATGCCCCGAACCCCACTATCGTGGAAGAGTGTTCAGTACTCAACTTTATCAGTTGCCACATGTCTTCACCTGTCATTGAATCTTCCAGACATAGCTCTTACGTGTCATAGGAATCCGTCATAACCGTTTCAGCCATGATCTCCTTACACACAATTCAAGATGCCGACACATTAAGTGGAGTGACACATCAACATGCAAACTAGACATGTACACTCACACTTAATTACATTATTTGCAAGAAATACATTTTACAAAACAAATAATAAGAATAGGAATTATCCAAGGTTGAGACACCTTATTCCTAACATTCTCCCACTTGTCGAACACCTTGTAAGAGCAATAGGAACATAACAGGAATTAACCGCTATAGGCCAAAAGGCCCATAGACTCCAAACACCATCTGAACTTCACAGTGCCCACTGGTTTCGTTAATGCATCTGCAACATTCTTCACAGTATCTACCTTCTCCAAATTTATCTTTCCATCTTCCACCATATCTCTCACAAAGTGAAACTGCACATCAATGTGTTTCGTTCTGGCATGGAAAGTTGGATTCTTCGCAAGGCAAATAGCACTCTGACTGTCACACCAAATAGTAATCTGTTCTGCATCAACACCAACATCAGAACACAATCTCCTAAGCCAAATGGCTTCCTTACAAGCATGAGTAGCAGCCATGTACTCAGCTTCTGTAGTGGACAAAGCAACCACAGGTTGTCGCTTACTCATCCAACTGATGGCACCACCAAACATAGTGAAAACATAAGCACTGGTGGATCTCCTGCTGTTAATATCACCTGCCCAATCTGAATCCACAAATCCACGAATACAAACTGAATGTGGAGATCCAGAAGAGTTACCATGGTAACATATGGAGTAATCTGATGTACCCCTCAAATATCTGAATACTCGCTTAACTGCATCCCAATGTACCCGTCCAGGGTTAGCCATAAACCGGCTTAGGACTCCCACTGCTTGGGCAATGTCTGGTCTAGTACAGACCATAGCATACATAAGACTGCCAACTGCACTAGCATAAGGTACTCTACTCATGTCCTCCACCTCACTAGGAGATTTTGGACAATCATCTACAGATAACTTTGTTCCCATTGAAACAGGAACACATAGTGGTCTACAATCTGCCATGCTGAACCTGTCCAACACAGACTTCACATACTTACTCTGACTCAACCAGAGTTTTCTGTTAGACCTGTCTCTATTGATTTCCATACCCAAGATGTACCTTGCTGCCCCAAGATCTTTCATCTCAAACTGTGCTGACAACTGAGATTTAAAATCAGAAATCATACCCTTACCCTTCCCAAACAGCAACATATCATCAACATATAATGCAACAATAAGAAGGCAATCATTTTCAACTCTGAAATAAACACAATGATCTGATTTCGATCTTACAAATCCAATTGACAACACAAAGGCATCAAACTTAAGGTACCACATCCTAGGAGATTGCTTCAAACCATATAGAGATTTCTTTAATCTGCAAACTAAGATTCATTACCTTTAACAATGTAGTGCTCAGGCTGTGACATATAAATCTCTTCCTCCAAATCACCATGAAGGAAAGCTGTCTTCACATCCATCTGTTCTATCTCTAAATCATATGATGCAGCAAGAGATAACAGAAATCTAATGGATGTCAACTTTGCAACAGGAGAGAATATTTCACCATAATCTATTCCCTCTACCTGTGAATACCCCTTTGCAACCAATCTAGCTTTGTACCTTTCAACACCGCCATCTGCACAGAATTTCTTCTTGAACACCCATTTACAGCCAACAGATTTTCTCCCTTTAGGCAAAGGTACAAGGTCCCAAGTTTTGTTTTTCTCCAATGAAGCCATCTCATCATCCATAGCCTCAATCCAGGAACCTGCATCTTCCATGCCCAAAGCCTCTTTCACACATCTAGGCTCATCAGTGTTAGTAATCAAAGCAAAAGCACAACTGGAATCTAACATAGAATAACCAAACCTTTCTGGTTGCTTTCTTTCTCTCATGGATCTCCTCAAGGGCTGAGGTTGAGGTTGTTCTTCCTCTTCTTTCGAACTATCAGAGCTGCTAGAGCTCTCCTCATCATTAGACCCAACATGGTCTCTCTGTTCAGTCTTCTCAGGGGTAGGAGGAAACTAAACAACATCTTTTTCCTTTTCTTTTTCATCTGGTTGTAGCACAATAGGAGAAGATGTTAGCTCTCTGAAAATAACATTTCTACTATACACCACCTTACTAGTCATAGGATTCCAAAGCTTGTATCCTTTCACACCAACACTGTATCCGATGAAAATACATTTGACAGCTTTGTTTTCCAACTTAGATCTTTTCTCCTTTTGAACATGTGCATAAGCTTCACAACCAAAAACACGAAGATGTCTAATTGAAGGCTTCTTACCAGACCACACCTCCATGGGTGTCTTACCAACAAGAGCTGATGTAGGAGATCTGTTAACCAAATAGCAAGCAGTGGCAACAGCTTCGGCCCAAAATTTTTGTTCTAGGCCAGCTCCACTAAGCATACTCCTAGCCTTCTCCATCAGTGTCCTGTTCATTCTCTCTGCAACTCCATTTTGCTGCGGGGTGTAAGGAGTTGTCTTATGTCTCTCGATTCCTCGTTCTTTACAGAACTGCTCAAACTCTGTGGAACAAAACTCACCACCATTATCAGTTCTCACACACTTGATTCTTTTACCAGTCTGATTCTCCACGAGAGCCTTAAATTCCTTGAACCGACTGAAAACTTGTGTCTTACTTTTTAGGAAATATATCCAAGTCCTTCTACTGTAATCATCTATAAAAGATACAAAATATACAGAACTGGAGATAGAAGGAACTTTTACAGGACCAAAAACATCAGAATGAATAAGATCCAAAAGTCCAGATGACTTGTGAGAACTAGAGTAGAACTGAACACGATTTTGCTTACCATAAACACAGTGTTCACAGAAATCGAATTCGAGATTACAATCATTTAGCCCCTCAATGAGATTTTTAGTTTTCAAGGTCCTAAGACCCTTCTCACCAATGTGGCCAAATCTCATATGCCACAACATTGTCTTTTCTGCAAGAAGCTTGCCTTCCAAAGTGTTTACACCCTTAGGCACACTTACTGCACTGCCATCGGAACCCATTGCAGATGGTGGGGATGAAGTGATAGCCGCTCTCTTCTTTGAAACAGAAGAACTATTGCATTGAGCAATGCATGCATCAAGCTGAAACAAAGTACCTCTCCT